>VYZU01049286.1:100597-125778 GCA_013401355.1 Ceyx cyanopectus
CGGCGGCCTCCCGTCTCCGGGCGGGCTGTCCCGCTCCGCTCTCTCCTCCCCGCCGAGGACCTTCGGCGCGGAGCCGCGGCTGCGGCGCGCAGAGCGGCAGCGGCGGGCGAGGGCGGCGCGGAGGATGCTCTGAGCGCGGCGAGGCGCGGCCGCGGCGCAGGTCAGTGGCGGGTTCCCCCCTCCGCGGGTCGGGCTGCGCCCCCTGGCACCCCCCGCGTCCCCCAACTTTTCCTCACATCACTTCGAGAAAGTGCCCAAACTTGCGGCGGGGCCGCGCTGGGACCCCTTGTCCCGTGTCCCCCCACTGCCCGGCGGCGCGACCCCCTCACCTCAGCGATGCTCTCCCGACCCGCGGCTGTGGATGAGCGGGCGGTGCCGTAATTAACAGTGCCGGTAATTGAGGGGTGGAGGGGCAGGTGCTGCGCTCGGGGCCAAGCGCCGTGTGGGTTGCCCCGGGGCTGCGGCGCGTCCTCCCGCCTCTCTCCGCTCCGGTCCCCTCGCAGCCGGGTGGGGCCGGCTCAGCACCACTCGGGCTTTGCGGGGCTCCGGCACCGGGACCCGAACTTCATTTGAGGGTTGGAGCCAGCGTCTCAGCCGGGCTGACCGCCCGCGGGTACTGAGCTGGTTTGCGTTTCTGTAACGAAAATAACGAGATCCAAAGCAAACTAATTGATAAATGCCGGCATCTCCACAGCCTGGAAATCCAGTTCACCCCGAGTTCAGCCTGTGCGCAAGCAGGAGCGGGTATTAAGGCACTTTCTCATTTCTGGATTTGATTTGTAGGGAAACGGGTTTGCTTTAGGTGCCGTTTTCCCGGAGGTGCGTTTCTCGGCAAGTCCCGCGTTTCCTGCCCGGGTATACTGGAACTCCGACCTTGCAATGCCACCTTACATCTCACCCAACCTTTAAGAGCGTACATATTCAAAACACGGCAAACACACAGCAAAGAGTAATTTGTACAAGTGTGTTAGCAGCAGTGTGCTAGCGACGGGTGACCAGGCAGCACAGGCACCGCGCTGACATCTGGGATTCCCCGGTGTTGGCCGTGAAAGTGGCCTGGAACAACGCGATACCCAGGCGTAGCTGCNCACACACACACACACACACACACACACACACACACACACTCCTTCTTTCGGCAGCCCCCAGTTCCGCACGGCGGTAATTTGCCCTTCAGACAATGCATAATTCAGCAGCCTTGAAGGCGGTCGGGGGGGCGGACGGCGCCGCGAAAACGTGTCAAACTTGAGCGGCGAACGGCACCCCTGGAAAGGCGGCGGCACCGGCACCGCCCGCGCTCTCCCCGTGCAGCGACGAGGGATGATGCGCCGAGGGTGCAGCAGGGCCGGGCCGCGCTCCCCGCCGGAGGCCGCCGCACCTGCTCCCGGAGGTGCGCAGCGGGGCGCGGCGGGCGCGGGGCTGAAGCCGCGGCCAGTCCGGGTCGCGGCAGCNTGAGGGGTGGAGGGGCAGGTGCTGCGCTCGGGGCCAAGCGCCGTGTGGGTTGCCCCGGGGCTGCGGCGCGTCCTCCCGCCTCTCTCCGCTCCGGTCCCCTCGCAGCCGGGTGGGGCCGGCTCAGCACCACTCGGGCTTTGCGGGGCTCCGGCACCGGGACCCGAACTTCATTTGAGGGTTGGAGCCAGCGTCTCAGCCGGGCTGACCGCCCGCGGGTACTGAGCTGGTTTGCGTTTCTGTAACGAAAATAACGAGATCCAAAGCAAACTAATTGATAAATGCCGGCATCTCCACAGCCTGGAAATCCAGTTCACCCCGAGTTCAGCCTGTGCGCAAGCAGGAGCGGGTATTAAGGCACTTTCTCATTTCTGGATTTGATTTGTAGGGAAACGGGTTTGCTTTAGGTGCCGTTTTCCCGGAGGTGCGTTTCTCGGCAAGTCCCGCGTTTCCTGCCCGGGTATACTGGAACTCCGACCTTGCAATGCCACCTTACATCTCACCCAACCTTTAAGAGCGTACATATTCAAAACACGGCAAACACACAGCAAAGAGTAATTTGTACAAGTGTGTTAGCAGCAGTGTGCTAGCGACGGGTGACCAGGCAGCACAGGCACCGCGCTGACATCTGGGATTCCCCGGTGTTGGCCGTGAAAGTGGCCTGGAACAACGCGATACCCAGGCGTAGCTGCGTGGTTATGTTTTTGAGGGGTGAGGAAAGCCCCTTATTATAACTGTTATGATGTTGCTTTCTGTCTGTAGCTGACTTGTGGTGTGTGCAAATTAACCTGCTTAAAACTCAGAGATGCTATTTTTTTAATGTTAGATGTTTACCCTGAAATGCCTGTATTTTCTTGCAAAATTTAAAAGTTGAGGCTCTGTAGAGAACAGGCTGGATATACAGTAGCAGTGAGGGAGGATGAATGGTAAACCTGGACTGTCTCAGAAGTAAAAATCAAAAATGCGGTCGCTAAATCCATTTTGTTTATTAACGATGCTCACCATTTGATGAGAAAGCTATCCCCAGTTTATCCCCAAAAGATTTCATTTTGTCAGATGCCTGGTGTCTCATCAATTCCTTTCATGTCCCTGGGATCTTCTCTTTTCCAGGAGCAGGCCACAGCAGCTCTCTGTGTTGGGGATAACCATTAAGCTCTTCTTTTGAATTCATGAGCTTCAAATTAAACTTTTGCTGACACCTGCTACCTAGCCTGGTTGAGCAGAATAACAGCGTCACCCAGGCTACTGGAGCTCTGCCACGGAGCAGAGTAAATAGCTAACAAAATAGGTGTCAAATACCTGGGCTAGGTCACATAGTGATTTGGGGGAGCTCTGGGAAACTGTGGCTACTGGAAGTCTAATCGAAGTCTGCTTCTAATGGAGCAAACTTTCCAACAGCAATCACAGGCAGGAATTTAATCCACAGAGTAGATGGCAACAGAGATTAATAATCATCATTATCAATTAGCTGATGGAATCAAACAGAACAAAATGAGAGTAAATAAAAACCCATCTCTCCCTCCCCTCAAATCTAGTCCCACCTTTATTTATCCAGTGTCAAGAATCTCCCCTGAGCACTGGTTTCAAATGCCAAAAAATTTAGCAGGTGTCATAACATAAGGTCAAGACTTAATTATTTATATGGAGACATCAATCATCATGTGGGGATGATTTATTTATAAATCACCAGAGCTGTAAAACAAGACAGTGAATTCTGATTTTCTCCTGCTCGTTCCTGAAGGGGACCAGGAGGGTCTGAGTTGTGGCCGAGTGACCCCTGGAGCCTGTGTAAGTTTCTGCCCGGCCTCCTGTGGAGGAGGAGGGTTTTGCTGCGCCTTTTAAATCGTGTAACCAAAACGCCACCAGGGAAATCTCATGCATATTTGCTACATCTCAGTAATGAACATTTACTGATTATGGATTATCTGGAGAATTTATCTTTTTAAACATTATTCAGATTTTTTATGTTTATGTAAGCTAATAAGACTGAGGAGATTCAGTAACTGCTCTTTGCCTTATGGTATTTGAAAATTATGTCCATTGGGCTTAGCTCAGCATCTTCCAGAATCACTTTTAAAATACTAAAATAGAATTTTTCCGCCTGAAAAATCCCACCCTATCTGTACTCAGTATAATGCTCTTTGTTCACAATTAATGCCAAAAATCAATTTGCTAACATGCTTTTTATGTTTCTGCTGATCACAAACAGAATGGCACAGTAAAAGCTTTTGTTGCCATCTGATTAGTCCATAGTGGTGGTAAGTAAATAGCTTGGACTTGTACAGATGCAAGGCTCCCATGCTGAATGCAATAGATAGAGGGAGAGCACGGGTGCTGAGCACCAGGCATAATCCTGCTCTCAGAGTCATTCCAAGAAATTTTCTCAAAATTTTTGTAGATTTTCCAAGAGCTGGACAAAATAACAAATGAGGACATGGGACATCCCTGAACCTCCTCCTTCAGGTTTCTCATCAATGGTTAATTAAATCCAGGGATTCTCAGAGATTTGTCTATTTATTTATCTTGTAACAGAAATGGTGCTGCTGATCTTCTTTACATGACTGTTTCATAAAGGGAGGCAAGTAAAACTAGTAAAAAAAAAAAAGAGAGATGGAAAGTTGTGGTGAAAATGAGAAAAGCAAGGAGGGAAGGTGTCTTTTGCTCTCCTATCATTATCTCATAAAACTCTGTGTAGCATAGACTCATAAGCTTTACCATTAAAAATGACTGTTTGAAGCATGAGGAGTATCCAGAGCAGCTCATGACCCCCCTGAGCTCCATGGCAGGACTCCATTTTGGCAAGAGCAAGTCAGTAAGCTCTCCTGCACATCCATTATACTGTTCCCACTGATCTTAAAAGAAGGCAATTTATCACTGTATTTCAGTGACAGAAATACTAAAATAATATTTCAATGGGTTTGTACAAGGGTGTAAATTATGGGTAAAAGGATGGATGAGCTGGCAATGTCTTCAAAGAACGATTAAGACATTAAGAGTGTGGGAAAATATTTTTAGACATTAACCAATCAGTGAGAAAATGTGAATTTAGGACCTGATTTGGTTATGAGATGTTCCTCAAGCACACTCTGGATCTTGCCCAGAGCATGTGAAAAATTAAAGATTAATAGTATTTCTTGTAGGCAAAACCAGTCAGCTGCTTGTGTATTTTTATGGTATACTGGGTACATTTATAGCATTTAGTAATGCCAGCAATGCAACGTTCAATATAAAGAGTAACAGATGAATGTATCATGAAACAAGGCACTGGCAAAGCAGGTGGGAAATGATTTCTAAAAGATTGCAGCAACCAGGCTCGGAGAAATGTAGTAAGATGGTAAACATAATAGACCTAAGGGGCTTTAACCAAAGCCAGGTTTAAAGCCTCAGGCTGAGTCTCACCAAAGGAAGATTGAGCCCTACCTACACATTATATAGAAGAGGAAAGCCAGGACTAGCTGCATGCAAACCCCAGCAAAGATGACTTCAACACACTCCATCCCTGTGCATCAAAAGGCAAAAGTGACAATGAAAGCACAATCGAGTACAAAGAGGAGAAAGGAGGGAAATGAAATTGTATTGGCTCAACTGCAAAAAACAAATTGCAGATTTCCCTAATCAGACAGATGATGCCTAACTAGGGCACAAAGTGAACCATGAAGGAAGGTGGCAGATTTCACAAATTAGTCATGGCAAAATGGCGAATTTCACAGCTTGAAGTGGATTCATGTTATAGGATGAAACAGCACATAGTGATTAAGAGCTCTAACTGATAGAATAAGCTTGTGAGCCTTAGTCATCACACAGCAGCCAACATTTCTTCCTGGCTTCAGCTGAGCCACAGGAGCAACATCTCCAGCCTCCTCCCATTTCTGATACTGAGTGGGAGCCGGTGGAGATAACCAGAAACAAACAGGGTCCTACAGATGTTTCTAGGAGTTTTCTGTCTCTGGAAGAACCACAGCAGTCCAATGGAAGTAGGAGCAAACTACTCTGCAGGGAGACTTTCTGACATTCTATAGGCAGTATCCATTCCCATTACCACCACTGAAACCTGGAGCCATGGGTTCAGTGGTGGAGCACATGCTATGAGGAGAGCAAGCTGGGGGATGGCAGGGCCTTGTTGTTGCAGCAGGACTTCACCAGTGAAAAGCAGAGTGGAAGGGTGGCTGACAAAGTTTGGAATAAGGGGCACACTATTACAGCACACTCCCTGCCATGCTGGGGACAACCTTCCAGGGCTGGCAATGCCAGTTTTGGAGCCATTAGGTGATGGCATGTGCCACCTCCCAGTAACCATGCCACAGCATGCATCCTTCATAGTAAGCAATCATTAAACAGCCCATTCAATGGCTTTCTCCCAAAAGCCACCCATGTTTCCATTCTTTCAGGGTATAAAAACCAATGTCACAAGCCTCTCTCACAGGTGCTGTTACATGACTTTTGCTGGCAAAACATTTCAATAGCTGTTACAGCACATTTTCAAGGAAAGCTATGTGGTTAGACACTGGAACCTTACACTACCATTTGTATCCTTGCTTAGACAAAGATAAAAATTCTGGAGAAAAATCTCACCATTGTATCTTAATTCTTCTGTTTCAATCATAGTTACTGAAAATCCATAGAACAAAATGCAAGCAAAGTGAGCTAATACCAACAAGGATGAGCTTCCTCTAGCAGCACAAGCCTCCTTCAAACTCTTCCCCTCCATGGCAGCCTGTCGGCCAGCCCCTGCCAGTCCCCAGCAGTGCACCCCAAGGCGGAGTGGCTTTGCAGGCTGCCAGGAAGGTTAACAAATCCCAGTGCTGGCAGGCAGAACTGAAACTGCAGTGGAGTCATGAACCCTTCGGAGAGCAGAGCGTGCCAGCTTTCCTGTTTATTGAGGGTGTTCCAGCATAGTTGGGTCCGCTGAGCGCAGCTGTATTAATATCATGCAGGGAGAGGGGAAGCTGTCGAGGCTGCCAGGACTGAAGCCATAGAGGAATGTAATGGGACAGTGCCAGTTCCTTCAAATCCCACCTGGATGTTATTAGCCATCCGCTGGAGGCAGCGGAGCACCTGCATCCCAGAATATCAAACGTGCAACATGTGCACAGAGCTCAGCAGAATCTCGGGTGGGCACTGCACGGTCACAGCTCTGCTCCTCCTGACACAGTGAGAGGGGAGGATTTGAAATTGTGCATCAGAGAGACACCCTACGATGAATTGATCACTCTTGAGTGAGAATGGGAAAACAAAGTTTAAAAAAAATTAGCATTTCTAAAGCATTTATGAAGGCATGTCCTTGGGCTCCTGGTAGGGAACTAGAAAGGACAGGGTGGGGGCACAAGCCCTCTCTTCCCAGATTGATTCCAAAACTTGGCAGATTTAAGAAATCTTTCAGTAACATTTTGTGGATCAATGCTAATTTAATGCATCGGAGCTTAGCAGCGTGCCAATTCACTGTCAAACTGATATTAACTAGGCACTTCTTGAGCATGTTTATAGCTCAAGGTCCATTAGATATGCAGACCTGACAATGATTGCACTTCCCTTATAATATTTAAGCTGAAATGTGTATCACAGTATCCATAAATGGGTCTTTCAGTCTTCATCAAAAAGGAAACCTCACTCAGAGGTGCAAGTCCTCGCTGCAAGAGAAGGGACTGGAGGTTGTGCCTGGTGAAGAAGAAGACAACAGAAGCCAGCAAGGGAGAGTAACTTTTTGTCTTCATAGAATGTTTATGGCCGGACGGGACCTCCAAAGGTGATCTAGTCCAGCTCCCCTGCACTGAGCAGGGACACCCTTAACTAGACCAGGCTGCTCAGAGCCTTGACCAACCTCACCTTCAATATCTCCAGAGATGGTGCCCCAACCACCTCCCTGGGGAGTCTATTCCACTCATCCACCACCCTCAAGGTAAAGTACTTCTTCCTGATATCCAGTCTAAATCTACTCTTCTCTAATTTAAACCCATTATCACTCATCCTTTCACTACAGGCCCTTATAAACAGCCCCTCTCCAGCCTTTCTGTAGGCCCCCTTCAGGTACTGAAAGGTGGCTATAAGATCGCCCTGAAGCCTTCTGTTGTCCAGGCTGAACAACCCCAGCTCCTTCAGCCTGTCCCCATAGGAGAGGTGTTTCAGCCCTCTGATCATCTTTGTTGTCCTCCTCTGGACCCGCTCCATCAGGTCCATGTCTTTCCTGTGTTGAGGGCTCCAGAACTGTCTTCAGTGCTGCCAAAAAGCAGCACAACCATGGCAAAATCTCCTAGGGCCTGATCTTCCTAACTCCATTCATACAGTAACCAATCCCTTGAAAGCCAGTTAATGTAAGTAAATGGCACTTGTTGAGAGAGCAGTAATTACTCATGTTGGGAAAGGTGGCAGGATCAGTTACATAAACTTTCTGAGAGATTTTTGAACCTGAAATGCCTGCAACCTGATATCCACTTACAGCTAGGGGCTAAATAAAGTTGCTTTCTTTTTTAACAGTTGCTAATTCGAGCCAAAGATGCAGGAGATCCTAGCTTTAAAATTTGGGTCTCTTTAATACCTACATAGAAACTGAGAACTATTGATTTATCATTCTGTTCAGTGTGACCCTCAAATACAAAAATGATCCCCTTCTGACTTGGGAGAATCAAAGCACTAGTTAGCTGGTGACATATATTTAGATGACCAACTTTAGGCACCTATGTTTGAACATTTCATTTAATATGCCTTCATTTTTACATCTTGAAATCAGGATACTACTTAGTTCAAAGAAGACAAATTGATTTTTCTGTTGCTTTTAAGTTCCTTAACAGAAGATGTTACACAAGTAATTTAATATACTTTAACAGTTTGGGGTTTTTTTTGCATGAGTTGCTTGAGCTGCTTAAAGCATATAAATCAGTATGAGTTCAATTAGTAAAATAAATTCAGAAATCTAAATGGTGCATCAGAAGTGAGATTAGTGCATACAAAGGAATAAATAAAACACATTGCTCTTTCATTTGGCAAATCATCCCATCCCCCTCTTCANTCTATGAAATGAAGGAAGAAATTGTAAAAGTAGCATCCTGGTCAATAAAATGTATGAATCTGCAGGCACATCCATGGAAGGACGCTGTGAATCTCTTCTTTGTGTTGCAGTTCAGAAGAGCAGTTATTTTCTTCATTTTAGCAGATGCCAAAGGCTCAGAGGAAGGAGTACTTACAGAATGCAGCCTTTCCTTTCTTGAGGCAGAAATGTATTTGCCTGGTTTCTCAAGTAAGAGAAGAGATAATCCTGCCCTAATCTCAGTGACTGAAACCTGTTCATCTGGAGGTTATCACAGAACTGGGATATAAGACAGAGCATGACCAAGTATTATTTCATCCTTGTATCCCCCCCCTCCAGAACCGAGTCCATCTAACAGAGATTTCCACATCCGCTAGTTCCAGGGAAAGTTAATTCTCTGCCATCTCTACAGTGTTTACAAATATTTAGATTATTTTCTTCATCTTTCCTCCAAAATATGCTTTAATACATTCACATCCAAAACCACAACTCTCCAACTACAAAAACTAATTTATTGGTCTTCTAGCTTTTTTACACAGCAACTATTCAAATCAACCACACCACATTGTTACTGTTTCTTGGTAATAGCTCTGTCCCCAGTCACAAAGCCCATGTTTTAAAGAGTCAGTTATAGCTTACTAGCAAAATGGTTCACATCTTATTAGCTATGGCTGCACAATCCATCTGAGGAAGCTGCTGTTCAATAAATTACTACTCTTGTCTGCCTGTACTCAGCCCTCCCCAAACTGTCTAGCATCTCTTCACTGCTTTCCATCACCTAACTTAGTGCCAAGATGGAAGGATGGCAGCTGTCTCGGCACTTAATGCCAGTATTCTTCCTTTGCAGACAAGGGGGAGGGGATTGGCTTTCATGCTGCCCCTTTTCCCACAGAGACTAACAAAAATATTATCTCACATCTTTAAATACAGGTCTTTAAATACAGAAGTTAATGGTGCAACAGCAAGTTGCAGAGGCAGAGGTTTTTACGTTTGCAATACAGAAAATGTACATGGATCATTTCTTTTTTCATAGTTTTTCAACATTTAAAATCTCAAGTAACTTTTGCATCGCTAATTAATACTTTTCTCATAAGCTATATTGTTTTAATGCTTTGGAATAGCACTGCCTATACTGTTCTGTCCATGGTGCAACTTCTGGAGGACTCAGCATATCCCCACAGCATTAGATATTGTGTATGTACAAAATACATAGGAGCCACTCCCCAAGGAACCTATAGCTCATGTAAAGTTCTTCTAATTCTGCACCTTATGCAGGAGTTCTACAGCACTGATGGCAAGTCTGTAATAGTATCTACATGTAAAAAAGCATCACATTTACCTGCATTTGACTACATTGCTGTTAAACCTCTGTTGCACATTTTTCCTTCAAAATACTAGAATCAGCTGTTGCTCAACCTTCGGTTTACATCTGGAGAAATCTAAGCTTAGGTTAATGTCAGGAATTTATTTGAGGTCTTTGTTATAATATCAGCATGTCGCTAGCACAGAAATTCATCTGGTTTTCATAAATATTTGATAGGGGTCTATCTTCACCCTGATCATCATTTTGAGCTTGTTGGAAGAGGATCCCCCTCCGGTTGCAACCCGTTTCTGAGTTGTCATGAAAAGTCAGTTGGTGATATTTCAATCTTATAACAAATTCATTCAAATTCTGTCTGAAAGGGAGTTAAGGTTTCATCCTGCTGCTTACAGAATGATATGCTAAATGCAGCTTCCCATGGGCTTGGCTGCAATCCAGCACTTGGTAATTTATAGTTCTCCTTCCCAATTTCTGGCTGTGACCTTGGGACCCAACTCTGAAGTTCCCCCAGCTGCCTGTGCTCTTTGGAAATCCACTGTCCCGAGCCTTGGACCCCTTCCCCCGAGCACCTCGCAGCAGCAGGGCGGCTCTCGGGCACTCAAGGGCGGCAGATACCAGCACTCCTCAAACAGGCACGTGGGGTGTAGGGAGCCAAGGGGAGTGCTCATTTTCTCCCTTCTGATAATAGGAGCAAATCACAGAACATTGTTCTTAAATGTCAGAAATTATTAGCTAACTTCAAAGCATGAAATGCATTTACAGAAGAGGTTTAAATTATATTAGCCAAAGGCATTTTCTGTAGAGACAGCCACAAAACAGCTCTAATTGGAGATCTCCAAACAGCTGTTGTGCCCTATGCATTTATATTGGAAAAATAATGCGAAAGATTATGTTAACATGGGATTAAAAAAAAAAAGTTTTAACATTATTACTGATCTTATTGATAGCATACTGGGGGTGCCTAAGTTGCTTTACTGAGAAATGTATGTCTGTGGCCAGAGGAGCTAACAACCCAGACTGTAACATCAGACATTTTTAACAGAAAAATTGTGTAATTGAGAGAAGTTATTGCCCCTTGAAGATTACATTCATTATAGATTGTAACAGAGATATGTCTTTAGAATTACTGTAGTTCCCTTCAGTTTAATAGCTATTCAGAAATACGATCGTTTGAGTTTATCTATGTAACTGTGGATTGTTTGTTAAAGTTACTGAAGTTAAGCAACTTTGAGGGAGGTACAGAAGACCCATGCAGCTATATTGTTCCTTTATTCTTCCCAGATTTTACAAGGGCATACCTTCTGAAAATATTTGTTTGCATGTACATATCTGGACTCCTTAGGATGGGGAATAATTTTAAAATAAAAAAAGAAGACTTTTAAAATCATTATTTTAAAAACTTTTTGATTTGTTATTTCACCAGTAATTGTCAGGGATACTCAGCACAGCAGATGATACAGATTTAGCTTTAAAAAGAAATAAAGGCAAAAGTTTTCACTGTTTTTGGTCTTCAAAGTATTGAATCTGATATCTTTAGTGATTGGTGTTTGCCATAAACAAACTTTATCTGTAAACTCAGTTGTACCCCTAACTTTACATAGATCCCTTTTGAAATGCTTCTTCTGATTATCTGTTGTGAAAACATCAAAAGCATTATTACATGAAGTAGTTCTTTGTAAACAAGAAACCAAAAAAACCCTAAGAAGCTCTCCCTGTAAGATGCTTGTCACTAAAATACCACTGGCAAAACATTCATCAGCTCTGCATCAGTCTAAAGAGTGGTGACCCTCAGCTGCAGAACTTCAGCATAGATTCAGTAGGCTCTTCTGCTCCAGTAATAAGGTAACTAAAATTCAACTATCAAAATAGCACAGAATTGTTTCAGATACAATATTGCTGCTCCAGTGTTGCTTCTGGCCTACCACTAGCCAGGCTCACATTGAGCATCTCCTATTTGCTTTTTGCTGCTCATTCCCCCCTCGTCCTACAGGCAGTGGTGGCAGCTGTCCAGCAGTGGTAATCAGTGGGACTAGCACTGTAAAGAAAGCACTGAGAGGGTGTTGTGAAAAAAAGATGGCTCTTGTGTGGTGAGTTAGGAGCAATGCCCACAAGTGAGCCTTGTGGAAAGGCCCTTAGATAGATGGTAGCAGTGCAGGGTGTGCACGTTCTTCGCTGTGGTTCCCTGGAAGGGCCACAGGAAGCATCTATGGCAGAGATTACTGTGCTGTACACCGAGTATTTATTCTGGCAGTAGCTCTGTAATTGTGCTGTAAACCACCCTGGGTACTGGTTGCTGTGTACCCAGGAGTTTGACTAGATGCCAACCAACAGCAAGCTCCGTGATAATCGTGTATCATTTTGCAGCAGGAGCCCCATGCCCATGGGTAGCAACAGCCTTCCTGCTTCCTCCCATACTTCTCTGAGCAACCAAACCCCACCTCCAGGGTATCTCCTGAACTGTGGACTTGCTGACGTCTATTATTAGCACATCTTATGGAGTGTGCTAGGCATATGTTAGAAACATGTCTCACTTGTTAGAGAAATAGTATCCAACTGTCTCAGACCTGGCTGACCCCATTCCTTTGCATTTCTAGGGCAGAGATAAACAGTGGGGGGAACTTGCACAGTGGGGACCCACCACCTGAGCTCACAGGGTCCTACCTACTTGTTTCCTTCAGGAAAAGCCTTCTCTTCTAAAAGCCCTGCTCAGCCCTGGGAATCTCTTTATTCTTTCAATGCAGGGTAATCACAGTTGCTCTTTGAGATGCTTTGAGCAGAAGCAGCAGTTTACTCCATATTTTCAGTGTTGCAGACAGCTTTTTATATGATTATTGGTATTATTCATGCAAACCTCCAGCTCCTCATTCTTCAGTAACTTGAAGATTTCCTCCTGTCATATCAGCAGCCCTCTTGGCTGGACTTGCCTTACTAACAACTGCTCCTTCTTCCTGCAGTTCTCCTGACATCCTTGTCAGCAGGACAGAAAGCCAAACTCAGTAAGAGGGGAATTCATCCACATTTGGATGGGAAGGAGGGAGCACAACTGGTAAAGGAAATATGTAAGAGTGCAACAGAGGTAGCAGCTGGGCTAGTTCAAAGAAACAGCTCTGCCTTGAAGTTCCATGTAGTGCTATATGACATTACCTGGGGCATAGTCTGTGAGGTCAAGAAGCACTCTTTCAATCTGATCTGGCTCTTGTGTGTCTGATTAAAAACCCCTCTCTTTATCCCAGTGCTATGCCATCTCACTGGTTGCATAAACCTGCAGTTATGCTACACTGGGCACTTTCCCTGTTCAGCTATTAAACTGCCCTGTCGCTTTCTTTTGTCAGGTCTTCTTTTTCCCCTCTAATATTGCACCTAAACTTTTTCTTTCTTAGCTTCAGGCCATTGCTCCCTGGCCTACAATTTTCTGAGACTGTGAATAATTCCCTCCCTTCATTTCTATTGTTACCTTGAAGGTATTTATAGACTGTGATCATGTTCCCCCTGAGCCGTCTCCTTCACTGGACTCTGTGAATTTAGCTTTCTCAGCCTTTTCACATGTTACGTTCTCTAATCCATGTACCATTGCCCTCCTTTGTTTTCATCTTCTTTTGAAGGTTCCTTACTAGAAATGTACAGGATCATGCTTTCACGTGGCCATTATTTATATTGATTTACACGCTCTTCCTCAGTTAGCTGTATTTTCTTACCCAGCAGGGCTATTTTTGTGTATATTGGTTTACTTTATGAAATTATCTCTCTCCTCTCCAAATTTAATTTTGCAAATGAAAATATACCAAATAACTCTCAATTTTGCTGCCAAGGTATGAACAGAAGACAGTAAGGCTAAAGAAGGCAACTGACCATAAAGACTCCTAAGGTAGTTATTGTTTGCTGGAAAAGCTTTACCTGAGTTAGGTGCAGCTAGGATCATGCCTGTGACCTGTGTAAGGGCCTCTTTGCCTCTACTTTATCACTGAAATATGAATTTCTGTCCTATGGAAAAAATTAATTTTGGCTTCTTTTAAATATTAAAACTCAGTTTCAAAACTTGCCATGAAATACTAAATTCTTGGGAAGGAAATGAGTTTTCTGGAAAGTAGAAATCTAGGTGTTTTTTAACTACCATGGCTATTATGATTTGTCCTGTACTGACGTATCTCCCTATGTAACCTCTCATCTCATCAGCACAGCACCTCACAGGAGCTTCAGATCCCGGTCCACCCTCCCCTGATCTGTCCCCAGCATACCCCACAGCTCAGCTGAGTGCTGCTCCATCATGCAGCACTGCCTTTTTTTTCAACTTACTACTTTTTCTAAACAAATAACAAATCTACAAGTGACAAATGTAAAAAGCAAAGAGCCTCAGGAAGAGGTATCATGTCATGGAAAAGCAGACCATTCCTAAGAGCAAGACCTTTTTATGGGGAATTACAGCTCCCCCAGAGCAACAGGAAGGTTGAGATGAAGGGAGAAGTTTGTACCTACATTTGTAAAATTAGGCCATATTAAGATTTCTAACAAAGTCCAAGTACTGGAAGATAGAAAAGTCTTTCTGTGTTGTAGCATGGTGGCTCTGTGGATGTGCCCAGGATTAGATTTCTGCACATTTTCCATTCTCTCTGATGCCTCTGTAGAACCTGACACTAATTATGTCTCTTGAAAGACAGAATAATCTATCAAACTAACCAGTACTTCTCCAGCTTCTTCCTTGTACTTCCCCATCACTCTGTACCAGCCCTTTCATTTTATTTAGCTCTTTATTGTTGGAAACAACTGCCTCTTTGTGTCCTGGGCTTGTACTGGATTTGCAATTAAGGTTTCTGTTGCTGAAAAAATATGAGAAAAAAGCTAAAGCTGCAATAGTAATATTGTGTTTTAAAGAACTAATTCTTAGTTCTCCATTGGCTTATTGAAAAAAAAAACCTCAACCCTCGAATAATTAGTAATAACAATGCATATGAGGACTGCTGTCATAAATACATGACAAACTTTTGAAATGATGCCCTAATACTGTATAAATATTCATAGCAATACTGCCAGTTTTACAAGCACTTTACCTCACTCTGTTTCACCAGAGCCATGACAGGCTTCATATAATTACAAAGTGGACAACTAACATCTGCAGGGCTCGTTCCTGTGAGAGGAATTCAACTCTGAATAATTTTTCTGTTTTGTGATTGAACCAAAATCAGTGGGGGAAGAATTGCTTCAGGTATATCCAAAAGACAACTGAGTGTTTCATTTTTATCACTGAAACAAAAATCTTTAAAAATAATTTCCAATGCAAAGATCTTCTTTTGCTTAAAAGTATAAAAATATAGCATTTGGGTTTCTTTTTAAATTCTAGCATAATTTTTAAGATGTGTCAGTTGCTGCCCTTATTTAAAAAAACAAACAAACAAACAACCCAAATACATAGTTCAATTTACAAACATTTTGTAAATAAAAAACCCCATCAAGTTTTAGCCAAAATTACAAGCAGGTATAATCTCCTGCCTTTCAGAGAATCAGTGTTTTAAATGGACACCAAAATGCACTCTGAAAATAGGCTGATGCTTCTGTCTTTTAGTTAATTCTTAAATTCAGAATGTTTGAAATATACATTGTAAAATTATTTTAATTTTCCCAGCAGAGACATTGACAGCTCCTGGATGATACTGCACTGAAATGTCCTCTTTAATGACATTTTCTTTTTAATAATCATTGATCCACACAAATTTGTCAGTTCTTAAATAGAAGCTCATCACTCACATTGCTTGTGAGAGCTCTGTCAAGGGCTGAGCATGGTGCAGAGGGTCTCCAGCAATGCAAGTTTGCCACATAATCACATGATAGGTCAGATATGATGTGGATTTTAATTTTTTATGGCTGTTCTAAATACAACAGTGTACCAAAATACCATGTCTTTTGTCCTTGTGCATCAACAGCATTCAGAAAGGAAAGGTAAAATCATGTGATGAAAAATAAACTAATTCGGAAAGCAGTATTTCCTATCTGTCCACAAGAACATCTTCTCTCCATTTCAACCCTGTTTGGGCCAAATTATCACCCTTCTCTTAGTTTATTGTTAAGATTCGCCAGCCCAACCCAGTTCTTCATGTGATAGGAATATAATGCCCTTTGTCATGCTTCAGCTGGTGACAGGGATGGCTTAGCCTCAGCAAGGGAAGGAATAACACCAGGCACCAGTACAGGTTAGGGGTTGCCCTGCTGGAAAGCAGCACCATGGAGAAAGACCTTGGAGTCCTAGTGGATACCAAGTTATCCATGGGTCAGCAATGTGCCCTTGTAGACAGAAAGGCCAATGGCATCCTGAGGTACATTAAGAAAACTGTACCCGGCAGGTGTAGAGAGGTCCTCCTCCCCCTCTACTCTGCCCTGGTGAGACCACACATGGAACACTGTGTCCAGTTTTGGGTGCCTCAGTTTAAGAGAGACAGGGTCTATTGGAAAGAGTCCAACAGAGAGCTACATGATTAAGGGACTTGAGCATCTCTGCTGTGAAGAAAGACTGAGGGAACTGGGGCTGGTTAGTCTTGAGAAGACTGAAAGGGGAGCTTATTAATGTCTACAAATATCTGAAGGGTGGGTGTCAAATGGAAGGAGCCAACCTCTTCTCTGTAGTGCCCAGCTATGGGTATGAACTGAAGCATAGAAGGTTTCACTTCAACATGAGGAGGATCTTCTTTACTGTGAGGGCAACAGAGCCTGGAACAGAGGCTGTGGAGTCTCCTGGGACTTTTAAAACCTGTCTGGATGTGTTCCTGTGTGATCACATACCCTGCGTGATCCTGCTTTTGGCAGGGGGGTCAGACTCAATCATCTCTGGTGGTACCTTCCAACCCCTAACATTCTACGATTAGAAGTACAGACAGAATGCCCAGCACAAGCCCAGGGAACAGGTTGTGCTCTTTGCCTACTGAAAGAGGCTTCCTTGCCAAAGGCAGGGGGTGAAAGAGGGCAGGGAGAGTCTGAGGAGTGCATGGGCCATGGCAAGATGCAGATCTATCAATTGCCTTTGCTTTCCACAACCTCCTGTCACTGAACATTGCTCTCAGCACAGTCAGTTCCTATGCCCTCCCAGGCACCACACTTATGGCAAAATACATAAAATAAAATCAGGCAAAGACAGCACAACGTGCATCTGCTAAAGGCAAGAAAAGAGGGATCTGGCCTGTCCAAAGGTTCTGGTGAGGCAACAGACACAAGGAAAAGGGAGGAAAAAGCATACAAGAAGAAGGTGTATATTTGAGAGCAAGAGCTGAGACTTGAATGCAGACATGAGAAGGAGCCAGACAAGCTGAGAGGAGTCCTGCCACCCATGCCCCAAGGGATTTGTGAAAAGCAGAGCAGGAGGCTGCCCAGCCATAAAGTCTGATTGCAAGGAGACCAAGGAGGACAAGAAGAACAGTTTGCAGCAGTTCTCAGTGGCAGGGACCGGGTATTTGATGAGCCTCCCACAGCATGGATCTTGGATCAGTCAAAGCATGGCAAAGATTTTCCCTCTCAGTGCCCTAGGTCTTGTCCTAAGCACTCTGAATTTTATGAAAGTAAACAGCTGCTGGAAATTTAATTGAAACCTGTGGTATAAAAGTACATGGGAAGCCCTGGAAAAAACATTGCTGACACTCCAAAATCTTGTCTTAGAGAGACTGGTGCCACTGAAGCTTCCAGCTGACGTACAGACCTCTGTGGGGCATAACCCTCATTACAATGTTAGGAAGTAAAGAGATCATCACTGTGGTGTGACTTCTTTCCTGAGTCCTTTAGGGAAAAGAGATGGGGAAGAAAAGGAGTCCCAGTCCTTTTCCAGAGAATCCCCTGGATTAGGGAGGAGAGTCCTTTAGGATCCCTCTAGAGACCTCTACTGCATTTATTCCTTTTCCAATGATTCATAACAATCTTCACAGATTATCACCCCCTTAGGACAGTACTGTTCACAGACATAATGCTCTGTTTTTGCCTGTTCCTTCCCTCAGCATCTCTCCTGAGGTAGCATCCTGGGCAGGAGAAGGTTTACAGTTCTTCCCCACTTTTCATCTTGTAACCTGTACCCTGATCTCATTCCCTGCTGCTACACAAACAATAAACCAGGCACTCAAGCATGGTTTATCTTAGTAATATTCCATTTCTCTGTCAGACTTCAGGTCAGGTGGTAATTTTGGGTGAGGTATTGTCTGCAAAGATAAGAAATGCAAGGAACAATCCTTCTCCCAGCAAAGGATAAACTAGATGACCCAAGTGATTTTCTCTGTCACTACTATCTATGTTTCTATTATGGAATAAACCGCTGGACAAGGAGAAGGATTTAATGCTTTGACTGGAGTGATGGATGCTACCAAAAAGCTCAACTTAGTTCATCTCCTAACTGCCTTAAAAGGGACATTATGTGTCCAGCAAAACAGCAGTATTTCTCTTCTGTGCAGAGATGATCTGTAGAGCACAGCATATTCCCTTGAAGGGGATTGCAGATTGCCAAGATCATTGGCTTGGATAGCTCAGGTGTTGAATATCTGTATGAACTTAAGAAGCAATTTTTTTTTTCCTTATTTTTAGTCTGAGATATATTTCAGTCTGGAACAAATTCTTAGGACTTGTGTACAGCTCTAGAAACACTAAAGTAGGAGAAGAGAATTCAGGAGAAATCCACACATTAAAAAATTTCCCTTCCCTGGATGCCCAAGGACTAACTAACTCTATTCTGAAGCACATTCTTAGGCTCTCCATTACTAGTCTCAGGACAGGAAGAAAGCTTAACTGATGCCAGCAGAAAATTCCTCCACCAAGAAGTCTGTTACCAAGATCCTAATCCTATTCATTATATGGTAAAGGTCTTACAGGTCAGCCTGTTCTGCTTTTCAAACAATAATACCATCGTCCAGCTTTTACCAACAGCAAGCTACCAGCCCTCACCTTGTATATTTGCTTTTCTAGGCAACTGAAGAAAAAAGCCTTTCCGAGTGGGTTTAACAAAGGGAACAAAAAATAATTATGCTTATAGTTTATAAATGTGAAGGTGACTTGTGATGCTTATAGTGCCCAGGCTGAGAAATGTTGTTAAAGAGAACAAGACATATCAATCTTACAGCACCCTATTTTTTTTTCCTAAGTAAAACTCCATAGTACCAGAAGGAAAATATTTTTTTTATCTACTGTTAGCCTCTCAACTCTATTAAGAATTTTTTGAATATTATTTCCCTGCCTCTTTCCTCTTTTTCTTTCCTTTTTTTCTTTTTCTTTACTAGATAGAGAAATGCTTTACTTAAAACTTCATTGTAGTCAGTGAATGTCTCTAGCTGACACTGGATAACATTGTCATTATGATTTAGGGTTTCACTGATAGTGCTTTATTATTTTTTTATTTTGCAGAAGGTTTTAACTTTCATTTTTTGTGTTCATCGAATTGTTTAAAGTGAAGGGGCTCTCAGTCTCCATCGCCATACTAAAAGGAAATAGAGGAGAGCTTGCTGTTATTACCATGCAAGCTAGACAGTCTGAACAGTGTCTTTTAGCCAGATGTAAATCCACAATTATAAATCACCACAGGAAGGAGAATGGCAATCACTGCGTTTTGATTTATTGCCACAATACTTTCATATAACTGTACTGACCAGAATAAGGAATTTACGTGTATTTTTCTATGTCTTTATGCAGTTAACATATCTCTTCAAAGCACCATTTGTGCTAAAAGTCAAAAGAGTATCTCTGAATAAGAACTACCAGCAGAAGAAAGAAGAGATAGTGCCAGCGTTATGCACAGCAGAAGGATTAAAAAAATAAATTAAAAAAAAAACAAACAACTGCTGTGTGGCATAACTATGTAGGGCTGTGTAATTTCTACAGACTGGGATGTACAGCATGTGTAGTTGTGTTCATGTAATGCATACACAGTTCCCCCCCCACCCCTTCAAAGAGAAGGGCTGTCCTGGGAGCTACAGGATGATCAGAGTTTTAGTTCCTACATTTCCATAGACTTCTGTGGTATTTTCTGCAAGTCATTTCATTTCATTGTGCCCAGGTTTCTTCATCTGTAAAATAAAGCCTTCAAATACAATTGGATCAGCTTCATACAGCAAATTACATCTGATGCTGAATCATGTCTTTTATCTCTCTGTCTGCTTATTTTTATTGTGAGCTCCTCAGGGCAAAGACTATCACTTAAGTCTCATATATAATAAAAGTGTCTCTAGCACTGCAGGTCCCTTTCCCAGGGACTGGAAGCTTACTGTAATAAAAATAAACAAATGTGATCAGCCAGTGGAATTAAAATAAAATACCCGAATCAAAGAAAATCTATACTTATGTCCCTCTCTCACACATATATTAGCCCCCAAAAGAGATATACTCTTTAGGTGCATCCCTGCATAGATATAAAACACTGGCTGCACTTCAGCCTTTGGCCAATTGGCAGTGTTAAGAAAAGCTTTCTTGCCACAGCAGAGCCATTTAGGAATAAACCAATGAAGACTGCAGGCTAGGAAACGGTACTTGATAGTTCGTGAAACATTAATATTCCTGAGCCCCTCTTCTCAATTGTAGGAACAGGTTGACTAGCCTAAATATACCTAAGTAGGAGAAAAATCTAACATGACATTTTTTTGGTGATACAGACATATGACAGGTTACCTGGAAAAGACAGCTGAGAATACAAATGGGTCTGCCTGTTCCTAGAGCCAGGGCTACCAGCCAGGTTTTGTGGCATGCCCACATAGCTTGGAAAGACTCATTAAGAGTGCTTTCTTAGAAGTTAAATCTTGTTCTCACTGTGTCATCTCCTGATACAGGTAAAGAATAGGGATATGACAGGGATTTGGTCTGCTGAGCAGTTTCAGACCATGTTTTCCATACTACATATGGTCCAAAAAAAAAAAAAAAAGAAAATTTACAAAGACAGAAATATTTTCTTTTTAATTACTATATTTGTAGCTCTGAGCATTAATTAGGGTTACAGAGGATATAATAGGCTCATGAAGCTATAGAGACACTCCTGAAGCTGAGGGAGGAGGTGCTGGATCGAGGTCAGCCCCTTCAGCTCAAGCTTTTTGCTCATATTAAACTTAGTGTCACCTGCCAGAGTTCAGCTGCAATTCCTAAGACCAGGATTTTGCCCTAACGATAGGTTTGTGATATATTGCTCATTGTTTTTCATACATATTAAATTCATTTTGTTCACAAAAGAGGTCTCTGAGGTCAGCAAACACCTCATGATGCTCATTCCCCTTAATGGCATTAACACCTTGTGGCGAGCATTCTGCAGGTTTTTTTGCTGTGCCTGCATTTTAAAGAATATGATTTTCTTCCAGAGAAACATTTCAGTTCTTGCAATCAGTGCACGTTTTTGTAAATTAAATAAAGAATTGTGCCAAATTCTTCTCCTCTTTTTCCCTCTTCCAGGGTTATTTGCAACGTAGCTTATGCTACTGTCTATATATCTACTGTGTGCTTTACAGCAAAATGAAATCATTATACACAACACAAATTACTAGACCTCTTTCATAATCACACACTCTTAATTGGCATGTAAGCACTAAGATCACTGTAATACATGCAGTAAAATGTCTCTGGCTCATTTTTTTTCTCCCAGGTTTAAAGGTCAATGAGAATATTTTTCTTTAATTTGACAGGCACACAAGAAATAATGCAAGACTCATTTATGGTCAGGTAATGCACAAAGAAATCTATAAATCAAGCTAAGGGGAATATTAGATCATGCTCATATCTGAACCCATCTGGCTTAGTTCACAAAAGAATCAATATGAGGCAGAGAGCTCAGTATTACTCATGATTTATGCTCTTGCATCTAAGGTGGAGAAACATTTGCAATTTTTAAGTCGCTTCATCTGAAACAAAAGGATATGAAACTACAGTTGCTATTATAACATATGCATTAGGTAAATAATCTGACGATAGATTATAGCTGCTGGAGTAAGGGATGGTTCTGGTGGTTCATTCCACTTAATGACTCAGCACACTGTTTTAGTATTTTGATCTTCCCCCCAGAGATGTATCAGTACAGAGCTGCTAAGAAATAAAATTAGCCAGATTTCTTTGATTTTTGTAGAGGAATTACAATTGGTAGTTCTCAGGTGTAGTATGGCTGGAAAATATAGCATATTGTAACATACATAACAGATTTTCTTCACTGTTTTCTGTCAATACTATTTTCAACAATAAGCCCCTTACCAAAAACATACTATGGCCAAATATTAATCCTACCCCATACCATATAACACATGTAAGCTTTTGATCCTTTTGTGAACATCCAGGATTTACATGAAAGCTTTCTACCTATGCAGTACTTCTCTCAACCAAATAAAATATCCAGTTGGCCTTAAGTTCAGCCTCCCCAAGAGGCAGGATGAAGTGTCAGACTGTTGCCGTATGCAGCGTGAATGCACAAGGGTGGGAGGCAGAGGAGGAGCAAGAGATTTCACAAAGCAATTAGAGTATGAAAAACAGATATTGCAGTGATGGGTGCCATAAAAGTATCAGGGGAACTAGGGCAAGTAAAACATCCATTTCAGCTACAGTGATTTGTTTTACATACAGTGCTAATATCCTTCATTCAAATATGGAATGCAGCTTAATTTAATCTAGAAAGGCATTTAGACTAAAGGGAGAGCCTGACATATTTTTCTCCCAGCTAATGTGTACAAGTAGAATCAATAATTTTCCCAGTATATGTTGATAAATTATTACATCAGACATTATTGATCCAGCCAAAGAAGAAGGAGGTCAAAATAATGGAAATCAGATGGTTGTGATTAGAAATGCTTGGGATATTCATTTAGAAACAGTTGATAACTAAAATGGTCTATGGGTTTTACACTTACTGATTTAATAAATAGAATAAGCCTTGCTGATCAAAACCAAGGTTACTTGTTTAGGTATTTCTAGAAGTAGTGCTACTGAAAGCCAGTCTATATATCTTCTGTATGTGTCTAAATTATATTTTAGTTCAGCACACTTGAAAACATTCATTTTAAACATCTATTCCTTTCAGCTACAATTTTCTACTGTATTTTGCTGATGAGAACCCTTAGACTTCATTCTGGTAGTAGGCTTAGTACTCTGAAGTATTTATTTAAAAGGTTATTTCATATGTTTGGGTCATTGTTAATAATTAATAAATTCACTAATTTACACATGCTTTACAAACACTGGGCTGGATCCAAGAGCCTCCCATGCAAAGAGGGATGTGTTGGGTACATGCTTTTAGCAGAGAATAACACATCAATGTGCACCCAAAAGATTCTAAAATGTATTCCATACCAAAAATGGCAGCATGCCTGCTAGCAGGGATCACATAATCCATCCCAGGAAGGCACAATCTTTGAGGCATCATATGGTGATAGCCTGGCAACACAAAGCACTAGGGAGCTGCACAGGCATGATGCAGAGACCAACTGACATATCACTACACACAACAGAGAGGGGGGAAAAAAAAGAAGATAGGGTGCGATTTACCTCAGTGGGATACAGTCAGGATACAAAATCCACAGCTTTCTTTCCCCTTGTCTTCATACCACTGGAGCCTCTTCTGGAAGTCCTGCTTGTCTTTGTTTCTTCTCTCACTACTATTCAGGCACTATTCCCTCACCCTGGGTAAACTGAGGGCTCAGTTTCCCTTTTGCTATCCAGCCTTCTACTTCCATGCTTTGGCTGTTAACATGGACTCCAGCTGCCTCTTCTCCCTAACACTCCCACATCATACATCCTTTGGTCATCAGCCCCTTGCTTGCCCTTCCCATCTCCTCTGGGATGAGCTGGCCCCCCTGCCCTGCCACTCGCCAGCACCAGGCACGTCCCTTCCTGCTCTCTGTGCTGTGTCTCTCTCTACTTGCCAGCCTTAGCAAGTTAGTAAGAGGGTCTAGAAGCCAAGGGACTGCAGCAAAGACAAAGAATCAGCTTCATATTTTTCCTTGCAAGGACTTTGAATGCTCTTGATAAGAGTGATACCTACCAGCTGGAGCTTGTGAGGACAGGGTGGGCTAGAATCTGTTTCTCACAGGTGGCATTTTTCCTGGTATCTGTAAGGAGCAGGCTGGAGCACTGCTTCTAGGAAAGGTAACGTAACTGAGCATATAATGCAAGTATTATTACCACAGCCTGAATTACAAAAGAGAAGCAGAGCTCCACGGCATGTTTGGGAAAGGGTGGGATTGGTCATGTCTCATCAGTTTCAAAAGTCCTTCTAAAATATAGTAACTCAGGAAATGTGTATGTGGAGATATGGCTCATTGAAAGTCAGAAATTCTTATCTCATTTTCTTTCCACGCTTGGGATTTTTCCAAAGTTTCTCTTGAGCATGAGAAACCAAATATGCTTTCCTTAAGGTTTTTAGAAATTCCTTGCTCTGGTTCTGGTGTAATGAATACTAACTGACTGTTGAGTTGACAGTAGTTACAAAGCCAGGGCCACGTGGGACAGCAGTATAGTGTGAAAAATGAAAACATTCATATGTACTTCTCATTTGCTGTGAGTACAACGTGATCCTGGAAATGAATTCTATATTTCTTCCCAATCATCCTTCACCACAGCCAAGGCCTAGAAAGCTGCGTGTTTTCCCTTGCCAGCTGCGCATCTAGCAGTCACAAACAGCTGCACAGGAGTTATGTTGCAAGGTTGACAAAAGTCATCTTCCAGACAGGCAGAAAATTATACAAGCTCCATGGCACATGACTGGATCTATCATAGCTGCTCTGCATTATTTATAGGCACAATAGCAGAGCACAACAAGTTATATTGGCTAAGTCAGTATGGAAGCATCATAACTTCCACACCAGGTTACAGTTATGAATCTTCTTTGGAGAGTACAATGCAACTGTTTCTTCTGGATAAGACCTATTATATTTTTGTTACCTCCTCTGGAATAAGACACTTGGACCATCATTATCCCACACCAACTTCATGCATTCTTTTGCTTGACCATACTGTTTCATCCTAAAACTCACAAGCAGCATCAGAATGAGAAGAGCTGGGGTGAAACGGGAGAGAAACGCTAGTTTCTGTCCCTGTATGTGCTGCATGATGAAGCAGACTCTTAAATTATAGTGGTGGGATATGGGCAAAGTCAGTCCTTTCTAAACAGCCCAAACGTCATTGATCTGAGGCCAGGCTGCAAAGTTTAAAATGACAGAGGGTGCTCTGTCATGTTTAAGATGAGCCATTGCTAAACATTTCCTTCACTTTCCAGGCACTTTGGACATTCACATGCAATAGTAGTTTAGGATTAGATTAAGAAGTACTTCGTGGCTGGGATTACACCCAAATTCAGGGAAGTCATTTCAGATCTCTAAGGTGCAGTCATAGTCTAAAGCTTCCTGGGATGCATTAAGAGAAGTGTGGCCAGTAGGTCAAGAGATGTTCTCCTCCCCCTCTACTCTGCACTAGTGAGACCCC
>VYZU01049286.1:125833-151993 GCA_013401355.1 Ceyx cyanopectus
GGGGGTTGTGGAGTCTCCATCTCTGGAGACACTTAAGACCCGCCTGGATCTGTTCCTGAGAGACTTGGTCTAGATGATCCTGCTCAGGCAGGGGGGTTGGACTAGATGATCTTCTAGGTCCCTTCCAGCCCCTAATTTCTGTGATTCTGTGATTCACGCAGTCATCTTGTGCACGGTCAGGTGCAGAGCACTGAGCACTTATGAGACAACAGAGAGTAATTGGTGTCCCTCAGTAGAAATGAGATATGACTTCCCTGGCAGGGAGTCTGGTATTTGTACTATATTCAGGTGATAGTGTTTATGTATCTCTGTTAAAATGACATATTATTCCCCATGCTAGTATCTTTCTGGCCACAGAGGTTAAACTACTATGTCTTGTTCATAATTTTTTTTTTTTCTCCCTGCAAAGCTTTGCTTCTTTAATGCTTCTTATTTAGAAACTTTGTGTTATGTAAATAAAAGCTGTGTCCTTTGCCTTCCCAAGGGCTGGAGCTAAGTTAAAGCAGAACAGTGACAAGAGAGAGTAGGAGCAAATGGGGTTAGAGCACATTTAAAAATACTATTTTCTTGCTTGTAATTTATTCTTCCTACTTCTAATATTCCTCTGCAGAGATATTTATAAAAATAGGTGTTCTCTGCACTGTGTATCACAGGTTTATTTAGGACTGTTGTTGAAGATTTACACTGCTCAAAAGAGCAGTCATAGAAGTTAATTCCATTTGCAAGCCTCAACAAAGTGTTCCAGAGAAAGTGCTGTTATCGCTGTGGAAAACTTTAATAATGGCAGAATTTTCAGACAACTTACTTGGCAAAGAAGGCTGCAGCAACAGACACCTCAGGAAGTTCTTTTGCCAATGGTGATTTTCTGATCGTTGCTGCTGCGTGTTAAGCACACTTTGCATCTATCTCCCAGCCCGCTCCAGAAGCTTCAAAACTGCATTTATCCTGCAATGCTAACCTTGCTACTTATAAAACATCTATCAGAAACTCATCTATAAAAGTTGCTGACTACCTCATAGATCTGACTGGGGAACTTAAGTCACTGCTTGTTCTGTTATAAAACTTCTCATTATGTAGGTAAAAATTTTGGCTTTGCCATTACAATAAGGAAAAATAAGAATACATTTACTAGTAACATAACAGGATACAAGGTGACCATGGGAGAAGCTGGGTTAGGAGACTTCCTACTTACTGGGAATGCCTCATTAATTCACATCTTACTAACCACAGGATTCCCTTCCCTACAGCTTTTCTGTGCCAAAGCCCTGGCCACATGTAAAAACCTGCTCACTTGCCCACCTCTGGGTCAGCAGCTGCCCAGGCAAGCAAGCTGTCCCGCTGCTGAAAGAGAAAAACTGACTTAACTATGTGGCCTTCCTTTCAGAACTGTTCACTGGTGTCTGGAAAAGACAATTTGAGCTACTGCTTGTCATATTGTTGCTTTTTAGCAAATACATCAGGTGTTGGTGTTGCCAGTTTGACATCTCTTCATTAGTACTAGAAAAAATCATCAGTGTAATCCTGTATATATTGCACTGGAAACCTCACAAGACACCACACTACTCCCTACTGATTTTTTTTCTTTCTTTCTTTCATTGCTTTTATACTGTCAGCTAGAACAAAAGGAGTTTCAGTTAATTATCTGTGTATTTGTTGAAACCACTAACCTACATTCTAGCTGGTGTGAAACAGTTGCCTAACTGAAGTTCTTGGCAGATTTATACACATTCTGGTTGTAAGGTTTTAACAAAATCTATTTGCATTTTCAGATTCGTAAATTTGGTTTCCTTATACTAAAACAAATATTTTACCTTTTTCATTATTCTCCAGCAACAAAGGAAAAGGAGGAGGATTCAGTAGCTGGACTATTAACCTGAAATGTGGAAGGTCCAAACTCAGTCTCTTCTTGTCCACAGCTTTTCCACTTCTCTAGGAAGTTTCTTCAGGTTTCTCTGCCTCAACTTCTTGTTTGTAAAATGTGAGCAACAGTGTTGGGTTTACAACTATAGATTATGAAAATCTCAGCTATTGCAGTGACAGGGACGGTGCAGGTGACTAAATAGATAAAGTGTACTGCAAGAACAGAACATGGAGTGGTTTAATCTGATTTAGTGCTTTGAAAATATATTTATCTCCATGAATATGATTTTCTTTCAGTTTCATTCTCTTTTGATGGACTGCTTCTCAGCTGAATCAGTTTCCTCAATTCACTTCACCACCCAGCTCAAAAACATTATGCCAATGTAATGCAGCAGGCAGGATGGGATGGTTAGAAGTATTAACTGCCTGAGCTGTACTGACACCAAACACCAAATCATGGCCCTGGAGTTTCATGAAATTTTTTATTTTTTTTTTTGCACTGTAGCACATGACACAGCTAGAACTCAATTAAAGTTTCCACTGATTTTGCACAGAACTGTGACCTCGCATGCAATATCCAAACAGATCACATGCAAAGTCACAGCCACTCACTGACGGATAGAAACTGAATGTCACCATCTCTATTCACCCACTACGTTGTCTTCACCCTTGATGGTAATTAAATGTGATTTTTCTCCTCCTGGGCAAAAATTAAACATCTGCAAGATGTGGAGATTTTATCACGGGTGTGGAGAGAGAGAGTTCGGATGTCTCTCTTCTTGCAGATAATTGCTTAGTTTAATGAGGAAGTTTTGCAGAATTTTTAACCATTGCTACTGTGCCTTGTTTAATTATTTGCATATGGCATCATCAAGTTAAAAAGATCGTGTGTATACAGCACATCTTCTCATTCCTGTATTAAACATTAATGAAAGGAAGCACGAGGATAAGTTTCTTGCTAATGATGATGGAAAATTAGTTTCAACCCCCAGAGGTGTCTTGAAAGATACACCAATGATATATAAAGGCCCAAGGAGAGAAATTCAGCACAAAATACTGCCTAGGTCCTACTAAGCTGTTTCTCCAAGACATCCTATTCCCACTTAGTTTTGTAGTTATGGGGGCAGGTGGCAAAGAGTAAATACAGAAGGATCTAAGAGACTGCAATACTCACAGCAAGTGAGGCTGATAAACACAGTGCAGACTAGACAACGAATGCCAGCATGGTATATACAGTAAAGGTTATATGCCTGGAGACCTACAGCTAAAGACGGATTCATGGCTTTTTTTTTTTCAAGTCTTAAGCTAGTGAAAAGTTGAGTGTCTAGAGAGGAGCAATGCTTTATGCATTTTGAAGGGCACCACATTTTGAAGGGCAGCAAATCCACAGTCAGGAACACACAGTAGGAGGAAAACATTTTCTAATTCCTTTCCTTTCTCATTTTGCAAGATGCAGTCTCCAGTTACTCTCAGGCCTCTCAGACAAACAGGGAGCCAGTTCAGAGAGTATCCCACTCAACTCACACTCCGTGCTACTGTATGTTTGCTTCACAGCTCATTTGCAATCTTGTGATAAGAATGTTTGAGTTTTATAGTATTTTTCAGTGTGAGGGGAAAAGACAGTATTGATCATTAAACCTTACTGTTTTAGTGGTAAGCATCTGGTCAAGTGTATAACACAAGCCACATTTAACAATAAGGGATCTGTTTGCCCAATTTCACCCTTTCCTGCAGCTATACTGGGAAGAGCTGAGGGACTGAGGGTCAGGTGATGCTGCTGACTGTGGCTCAACCATTTCACCACCTTAGACAAGTCTTTAGTTTCAGTGCTTGATTATTTTTCTGACTGATAGACTTTTTTTTTTTTTTAAGAGTGCCTGAATCCCTCTACAGATAAATATAAGTATGGCAATAAGGCTGCCTTTTTAAGATACTTTTCAGAATAGTTTAGAAATAGCCCATGTATGCTCAGCTTGAAAATTCCTCTGCCACACAGCTGCTGCTCTCTGCCTACAGTTGCTGTTTATGTTTTCTCCCAAGTTCCCTGGGTCTTTGTCTTTGACATTAAAACACTTGAATAGGAATTTGTTCATTGCACATAAGCAGAATAGGGAAAAAATAGTGAGGCAAGAAGGACAAAAAGATAAATGGAGGCAGTGAAGAAGTTACCACTAATGGTTCAAGCAAAAATAGCTTTTCCTTATATTTCAGTAAGTCCTAAAACACAAATACAACACAAACATTAGTCATAGGATGTACAGTTTACTTATGTTAGTTTTTATGCTGTCAANCGTTGTCTTCACCCTTGATGGTAATTAAATGTGATTTTTCTCCTCCTGGGCAAAAATTAAACATCTGCAAGATGTGGAGATTTTATCACGGGTGTGGAGAGAGAGAGTTCGGATGTCTCTCTTCTTGCAGATAATTGCTTAGTTTAATGAGGAAGTTTTGCAGAATTTTTAACCATTGCTACTGTGCCTTGTTTAATTATTTGCATATGGCATCATCAAGTTAAAAAGATCGTGTGTATACAGCACATCTTCTCATTCCTGTATTAAACATTAATGAAAGGAAGCACGAGGATAAGTTTCTTGCTAATGATGATGGAAAATTAGTTTCAACCCCCAGAGGTGTCTTGAAAGATACACCAATGATATATAAAGGCCCAAGGAGAGAAATTCAGCACAAAATACTGCCTAGGTCCTACTAAGCTGTTTCTCCAAGACATCCTATTCCCACTTAGTTTTGTAGTTATGGGGGCAGGTGGCAAAGAGTAAATACAGAAGGATCTAAGAGACTGCAATACTCACAGCAAGTGAGGCTGATAAACACAGTGCAGACTAGACAACGAATGCCAGCATGGTATATACAGTAAAGGTTATATGCCTGGAGACCTACAGCTAAAGACGGATTCATGGCTTTTTTTTTTTCAAGTCTTAAGCTAGTGAAAAGTTGAGTGTCTAGAGAGGAGCAATGCTTTATGCATTTTGAAGGGCACCACATTTTGAAGGGCAGCAAATCCACAGTCAGGAACACACAGTAGGAGGAAAACATTTTCTAATTCCTTTCCTTTCTCATTTTGCAAGATGCAGTCTCCAGTTACTCTCAGGCCTCTCAGACAAACAGGGAGCCAGTTCAGAGAGTATCCCACTCAACTCACACTCCGTGCTACTGTATGTTTGCTTCACAGCTCATTTGCAATCTTGTGATAAGAATGTTTGAGTTTTATAGTATTTTTCAGTGTGAGGGGAAAAGACAGTATTGATCATTAAACCTTACTGTTTTAGTGGTAAGCATCTGGTCAAGTGTATAACACAAGCCACATTTAACAATAAGGGATCTGTTTGCCCAATTTCACCCTTTCCTGCAGCTATACTGGGAAGAGCTGAGGGACTGAGGGTCAGGTGATGCTGCTGACTGTGGCTCAACCATTTCACCACCTTAGACAAGTCTTTAGTTTCAGTGCTTGATTATTTTTCTGACTGATAGACTTTTTTTTTTTTTTAAGAGTGCCTGAATCCCTCTACAGATAAATATAAGTATGGCAATAAGGCTGCCTTTTTAAGATACTTTTCAGAATAGTTTAGAAATAGCCCATGTATGCTCAGCTTGAAAATTCCTCTGCCACACAGCTGCTGCTCTCTGCCTACAGTTGCTGTTTATGTTTTCTCCCAAGTTCCCTGGGTCTTTGTCTTTGACATTAAAACACTTGAATAGGAATTTGTTCATTGCACATAAGCAGAATAGGGAAAAAATAGTGAGGCAAGAAGGACAAAAAGATAAATGGAGGCAGTGAAGAAGTTACCACTAATGGTTCAAGCAAAAATAGCTTTTCCTTATATTTCAGTAAGTCCTAAAACACAAATACAACACAAACATTAGTCATAGGATGTACAGTTTACTTATGTTAGTTTTTATGCTGTCAATTAATTCTATTTTACAGATCTCTAATAATATTTTTCATACAGTTATGATATTGTGGTTAGTGTATACTTCTGTGGGAAAGAAGCTCTTGAGTGCTTTCTTCACATAATGTGCTTAAATCAGAGCTAGTGGTTTGAAGAGGTCTCAGATCCTCCCTGTGTTACAATGCAACATTTAATAATATGGTCATGATGCTATTCGGAAGAGATGCAAAATTCATCTGTAAAACCAATAATTATTTAAATATATTTTTAAAATAATGAAGTAGGATTGACTGGAAGCTGGGAATCTCCGTAATGAAGCCTGAGATGGTGCACTTAACCCCTCAGTTAGACCTGTGTGATTTTTGGGATCTAACACTGCAGTCCAGTCACTCTGCACTTGCATGCAGAGCAGGTTAGTACACAGCCACAGCTACAATTTTAACCATGGTGGATGTGGATAAACTGCAGTCATTGCTAGCCCTGAAGAGAGCTGCAGAGCTGAAGCATTGCTAACTAGATCCACAGGAGTTCATCTCACGGCTTCTCTAGTTTGTTAGATCAGACTTTTACAGCAACATGTGACACCCAAAGCAGCACAGGTAAGTTTCAGCTCTAACGTCAGAGATTTGCTAGTGATCAGCCCCCACACTGCATATGTATTTTCCGCAAATCCTACACTGTTTCTCCTCTATTGGAGTCACACAACCATGAGTTGTCTGATGAGTCAGCAGAGTACACAGTAGTTACCAAAAGCTATATTTCAGGGTCTGGATGTTTCCATCTTGCTAGGATGAGTAGGGGCATCACTTGGGAAAGAAAGGTGCTAAGATGCCAGAAGTTGCTTTCACTGAACTTGAGTAAGAATTCTGCTACTAGCTTAGGGTGTCAGGAAGTATCCCCTGGGAGACACCAAGAATGCTAAAATCCATTACCTAAAATCAGACAATGGCAGGAATTCCTTGAGAAATGAGAAAGAGTAAAGCTAGGATGTATTGCTACTAGCAGTACATCCTTCTAGTAACAAACCTCCATCACCTGACAGGCTCTCTCTAGTTTAAATAGACATGTGTTGGGGAAACTGAGCCAGTTTTGGGGCTGGTTTTGTTCAGCAACTTTATCAGTGATCTAGGTAAGAGGATTGAGTTTGCTGATGACACCAGATTGGGTGTGAGTGTTGATCTGCTTGAGGGTAAAAAAGCTCTGCAGAGGGATCTGGACAGGTTGAACTGTATCAGATTTAACAAGGCCAAGTGCTGGGTCCTGCCTTTCTCTCACAGCAATCCCAGTCAACACCACAGGCTTGGGGAATTGTGTCTGGAAAGCTTCCCGATGGAAAAGGGAGAAAGTTCAGAGAAGATCAATCAAGGTGGTGAAGGGCCTGGAGAACAAGTTCTGTGAGGACAGGCTGAGGGAATTGGGATTGTTTAGGTTGGAAGAGGCTTAGGGGAGACCTCATCACTCTCTAGAGTTGCCTGAAAAGAGGTTGTAGTGAGGTGGGTGCAGCCTCTTCTGTCAAGTAAATAACGTACAGGACTAGAGAAAATGGCCTGCATTTGTACCAGGGAAGGTTTAGATAGTATGGTGCTGGAACGGGGTGCCCAGGGAGGTGGTGGAGTCACCATCCCTGGAAAAACATGTAGATGAGGCACTTCAGGACATGCTCTAGTGGGATGGTGAGGTGGTTTATCTTGTGGTCTGTTTTGTTTTGTTGTTTTTTGTTTTGGTAGGTTTTGTTGTTGGGGTTTTTTTTGTTGACCACTGGATGCAATGATCTTAGAGGTCTTTCACAGCCATGATAATTCTGTGATTCTGTGGCTCCCCAGTAGCCATTACGTTGTGCCTGTTTTCAGGCAATGCAGATTTAGCTCTGTCAGCTACAGCTGTTGAGATTGGAAGACACAAAATCTGTTGTGTATCCAAAATTAATTTGGCATAAGAATATGTAGTGACTGGGCAAGATCTGGATCAATCTAAGGAAATATGAACTTCTTAAAAACCAGACCTCTCGTCTGAGAAGTATTAGGGCTTGCATTTACTGCATCACACTGATACAGCTCCAGGTTTTTTTCCTGGAGGCTGGCATCCTTAAGATTATTTTGTATCAATGTACTATTTACCATGCAACATGCATATATTAAAAATTTATAGTAATATTTGAAGTGTTTGTTTTGGCAATATAGGACACTACTTAACTTTCGTAAGGAAAGCACCTCTTACATCACAAAATTATGACCAAAGAATAGATGTCCTGAAAGGTATCATTCTGTTACAAAGCCATTTTGGCAAATAAAATTGACTTGTTCTAATGAAAACCAAAAGCTATTGCAATGTGAAAAAACAGAGAGGTGACTGTACTTTTATGGGCATCTGAGAATAAAACAGTGAAACAAGATTACCTGTGGAATGAAGGAACACAAGGGCACTTGCCATTACCTACCTACTACTCTACCCACAGAAGGGAGAAATTACACCAGAGAGCAACTGTGTCAGGGAAAGAAAAATCGTAATTTCATTTTACTGATTTCAAGTGCTCAAAATTCTTGAATGACATTCTCCAAAATAATGAGGTTTAAAAATAGTAAATGTCATAAATGTTTTCTGGATTTTAATACGTAATCAAAATAATTACAACACTACTCAAGGTTAAATGTCTTAATATTATTCATAATTCATTACGTATGATTGAATTAAAGTCCAGCAGTATCCAAACCAGTCCTGCAGATGCTTGCTAGCTGGCTACTACCCCTTTCTGAATATAAGTAACAAATCTTGTCCGTCTCTGGGGACTCTGGCAAAACATTAGCTTTTGTAACATGACTGGAAAGTCACCAAGTTAGGGTTATTTTCAGTCTATGTGGGAGTAAGTTCCAGAAAAAAAAAGAGCTGGTTGGGGAATTCTCTAGCAGAAGGATATTCAGTAAGAAAATGCCCTTTTCATAGAACTGAAGTTTTCTATGTAGAAGAAATTTTGGAAAAATACATTTTTTCCCCTGGGAGAATCAAAATGAAGGCCCTGCCCAGCTGCTACCTGCTATGTGCTCCTCAATCCACTTCCAGCAAAAAGAGAGGTTAACAGTTGCTTTCCAGGCAGGCTGATAGAGGGCAACAATCCCCTACTCTCTGCCCTCCTGGCATGCGGATGGCTGCAAAGGGAGAGGAAGAGGATGAAGTGGGAAGAATTAGAGCCCTCTGCATGCCTAGAAAACCCTTGGCAGCTCACAGCCCAGCTGTCCAAGCAGTTAGCAGCCAAGCACAATGAAAATGCCATTTAAGGACCAAATAAATTAAATTTTTCAGAAAATCCATTTCTACAAAAATCTCACTTTGACATTTTCTCCTGACTCAATACACCTAGTTTCCCTGGGGAAAGGTTTTCTGTTTTCCAGATAATTCTGCCCAGGTATTGCAGGGCTCTCACGCTTGCCACCCACTCCAGCATGGTGTAATGAGGGCTGGAGCGACCTCACTGGCCACGGCCACTGCTGCATCACACGGGGAAGGGCTGTCCCTGAGAAGAATCCTCAAGGGAGTTGCTGGGGTGCCTCGGTAAGCAATTAGCAAACAGGCCTTGAGATTATAGTTGAGATCAGAAGAAAAGCTCAAAACCCTCTACCAACAGAGCTGTGAAATGTTTGTTCCAGCCACAGCACAGAAATGGTTTTAATGGCACTTAAATAAATTGGCATCTTACAGCATTCTAGGACATGAATATATTTGTCTCTTTGCTTAGTCGCAGGAAATTGCAGTGATGGATTGACATCATTTTATAATTGCATGCGATGCACAACCCAAACAGGGCTCAGGCAGTGAGCTGCATTCTAACTAATTTCTCCTTATTTGTTAATAACAAAAGTTCAGCTAGCATGATATAAGAACTGCACATATAGGATGAAATATTCATTTACTACGCTTCAGTTGAGATTTTTAAGGTAGTCTTATTTTCCTTGAATGCACGGGTTTATCATTATCAGCCTGAACACAACGAGCACTCTTCAAGGTTTTTTGCTGGGAAGAAATTGAGCGTGCAAATACTCTTTCATCATAATCACACCGGCTGTGCAGGGTAATTCATAAAAGAGCCAGAAATATATTGAAATTCAATATTGTTTTAGTCCAAATCAATATTAATAATTGTTTGCATTTTTAAAGTGCAATTTACAATTGAAAAATGTACAGAGATCAACCCATAGTTGCTAACACATCACATTTTCCTATTAAACTTAAAGGCACAGTAATTTTACTTAAAAATATTTCTTATAAAGCAGAAAGCATTGATCTGTGAAACCAGCTATCTATTATTTATATGCACAACATCAGAATGGGTTTTAATTATAAATGAGCTAAAAGGTCAGTAACTATTTTATTTTTAAGGTCTTGATTATAAATTTGGATAGCTTAATACAAATATTTACGCACTGTGGGCTTAGTAATTTTTATCAGTGGTGGGACAACTCACAGTGGAAAGTGCACAGAGAGATTAGGCAAGGTTAATTCATAGGAACTGGAGCAAAGGAGAGCCTCTGAGCTTCAAACTTAACAGTTCCCATCTGCTTCACCGGAGAATACTGTATCTGTGAAATGCTTCTTCAAAGGGTACAAAGTGAAACCGTGAAGCACTAGTGGATAATGCAGGAAATGCAAATAATCAGAATTAAGCTTCAGAGCATTTTGGCAGCACCATAGTTGGGGCTAAGGAGACATATTCCGTTTGTAAATGGACAGATCTGTGGTTTTGCAGGAATATTTTGTGTAAGAAAAAGATTTAAGAAGCTGTCAAGTGCCAGACCGGGTCTAAGGTTGTTTTCTGGACATGTGGACATTGATATAAAAACTTAATTTGATGGAACCAGAATTTTAAATGTATGCATTTTAGTGGTTTGACTGAAGCTGTTGCCATTGGCGTGTTGATGGCAAGTGAGGGGTGTCTGCTTGAGCACACTTCCGGGAGCCCTCGCTCAGGCACAGCTGGTTTCTTTATCATGGAATAATTAGAGAGTGATAAAAGCAGAAAGTATTATAAAAATGATCATTTCTTTATAAAGTCATACAGAGCTATGGAATCTCTCTGCCTGGCTACTTCTGTGGGCAGGTTAGTGAAACATCATTTAGTGCTGGTTTAAATACAGTTGATGTTGTTTATCCAGGGGAGCTCAGCCCCTCTGGCACCGTTGTACGTGATCTGTTTGTAACAATTAGCAGCTGCCACTTAAATTTAATGAAAGCTTAAGGAAACCCTAGATCTGAAAACACAGATATTTACCTTTTTCCTACCAACCTGTGCTCTTAGGTTAAAAATCTCATCCAGTATTAGTGGCTCTGTCACTGGAGTTGCAGGACTACACCTTGTTCAGTTTCTCTAGGCAACACCAGTGAAGCTATGGAGTATGACTGAGCAAGAAAACCATTTAGCAATGTGCGATGATCAGAAAATTAAAAGTCCAAAAAGGATACTACAGTGATATTGCCAATAAAAGCTAAGCAGTTAGACTAATTTGAACCATATATTTGAAAAACATTGTCCAGAAAGGAGAAAAATTAGATGTCCCTTAATTGCTGTGAGAGTCACTGCACTCAGCAGGTTGCAGGTATGGAACGAGACCTACAGCATATGGCAGTACCTCTGGTCCTTGACTCTAGCTTTGACTTTTCACCAGTCACCTTTTGCATTACAACAGTATTTGATTTTTTTTAACCAAGGTTCTTATGCTTTGTGGAATTAAGAATGTATCAATAGTGATGCTACCCTAGTAATATTACTACAGGAAAATGCCCACCTCAGATACACATTTTACTCCATATGAATTTTGTATTTAAATGACAAATATTTGATCAAGCCTTTAAAAAGCAAGTGTATAAAAATAGTAGCTTAATTTAATCTATCACTGATGAATTAATAATCAGTCTTTATCTGTGGTATAGGAAAACCAGCATCAGCTATTGCTTTCATAAGTAATATCCCAAATAACTTCATGCAAGTCACAAAACTCCTCCCTGTGCAACAGTGCATCTACATGTTTAAAAGAAACCCACAAAATCAATGCAATTACTTCTTTCCTTTAGACAAGTGTTGCAAGGGGAGACACTGAATATCATGAGGCACAGAAAATTACATTGATGTGAACCATAAAACCAAACAGAAAACCAAGATAAATTTTGCTGTTTATTATTGGTGCCAGTATAAATATTGATGCTTCTGTGCGTGCAGAATGCATTTAAAATTTTTCTTACCAAGTCTCATTCAGGAAAGTAATCTTTGCACCTGTTAAATCTCAGCACTCCTTTATTGCTTGTGACACGTAACACTGTATCTACAGTCGAAACCCAATTCTTTTGGTACCTTTCACAGCACCATTAAATGTGAGTGACTTTGGCAAACTAACAATTTCTCTGAGCTGCAATCAGGTTCTTTGAAGTCAATGCCTCAATTTCAGTAATAAATGCAAATATTTGTGTTTGTGCTAACACCCTCCACCCCAAGCCCTCAGCCAGAACTCAGCAGCCTAATTCACCAGTACCAGCGGACTGGTAAGTGTCTCAAACTGTACAGCCAGAGCACTGGTTCTGAGCAGAGGAATACCAGATTCTCCAGGAGCATTCCTCTGTGCCACAATTACTTTGACAATTGTTTCATCTCCTGGAACAGGCATCATTATGTCTGTCCACATTACAGCAAAAAGAGGGAGGAAAGACATTTTAAGGCTATGTCTACCTTCCCCTCACTGAATGCAGAAGCTGAGAAGGGATGGAGTTACAAAGTGAGTCTGATGTCAAGTGCATCGAGTCAATAGAGTATATCCATTCCTATAGAGTATCAATGCAACAACAGGAACTTTCCCGGTGACATGTAATGATCTCCGATATTTACAGCACACAAGCATGCCTAGCAGCTAGGTGCCTTATCTGTTCTTATTACAAATCTGACAGAAGGTCCTTAAAACTAATTGAATAACAGCAAACCAAACAGTAATATTCTCCACTGAACCAGCATTACAGAATTGATTTTAAAGAGAGTTCATGCCTATTCAGGACTCTCATTACAGCTCAATATTGAAAATCGCCTTCTCTTTAAAAGGCCAAGTAGTTGTTCTGAAATCCATGTTTCCTCTGACTGCTCTGAAATTTGGAATGCTCAAAATTCTGGTGCATAGTAGCACAGATATATGGAAGAACTAGAAGTGTTGCACGTAAGTGTCCCAGTTTCTTACACAGTGACCATCACACCAGTGTCTCTGCTCCCCTGTGTACATGGGGACCTCTGGTCCTTTGCCAGACAGCCTTGCACCACCCTTCTCACTCAGTCTTACTGTTACTGCAACTGGTACCAACGCACTGGGCACATTTCAGAACACACACTGTGCCTGTCTGTGTGGCTCTGCTGGCAGCTATCCGCTCCTGTCTTTCAAAGTATAACTGTGCTGAAGCTGCAGATGGTATTGCACCCCCAAAGCTGACCTTGCCAGAATGCAAAACTTCTGAAAGCCAAGGAGTGTAAGAGAATAAGACAAATGGTCACCACCCTATGTAAGCAATGGTCCAGTATAATACTGATAAACATACCTTCATGCAGCCTTTGAACAGGCAACATCTACTCCAAATGCTTGGCCTGCTTCACCCAGAAACTCCCGACCATGGCACAGCTCTACCTCTTTGCAGCTCCACCAGCTTACACATGTACCTGCCCTCACTCACCATTACTCAGAACCATTTCACTCCTCTTTAAGTGATAGTAAAGCCACCAGACATTTCTCTTCCCTAATATAAACACCAAGGAGATCTCTCAGCTTGCAGTAGATCTTCTGTTTGGCCCCACAGGCATGTGAGCTAGAAGGACTCAGTACCTGCTTCGGACCTGCCAGCCCATCCAGACAGCCACATGTCACAGCGATGCCTCTGCACACCCAGCAAAATAATCCTTCAGCACTCACTGCAGATTTCCTTTATATGCTACAGTAACATGGTCACTGAATTACAAATAAAATTAAAGCAAAACAAAACAAATCTATTTTCTCTTGTTTAGGAATTGCACTTCAAAATAAAATGTAAATATTTGTTTCAATTTGCTTTGCAATATATCCCAGGGAAAAAATTAAAACTGGAAAGAAAATATAAAAGACATTTTATGAAAGGAAAAAAAAAAAAGTAGTTTTCTAATTAGATCTACTTATAGACTATCTCCTTTCAATTAGGGGCTGCATTTCAACTGCCCAAAACAAGAACAAGAAGAAATAACTTAGGAATGACACACAGACATAAGCTAAGTGAAAAAGTACCTTGACTAAACAGATGGTGACCTTTCATTAGGGAGAAAGCATTTGTGAAATTTCAGTAAGAAACAAATTAGTCATTATGGCTAGAAGGATTAAGAGCCAGTATTAGGTGAAAACAGTCAGATGTACACTATTATAAAATTTGCTCAAGTCACTAAAGGACCCTTCTCCACTGCCACAGCAAGATGTTCCATTTCAAGGTTATGTGGGCTATTTCCTTCTTCCTGAAGTAACCATAGTAGCATCACAATGAACTAGACACAGTGTGTGCCAGGAGTTTGTTTTCTTTTGGCTTTTGCAGAAATTTTGCTGTGTTTTGTTTCTTCAAGTGTAGAATTAAAACCACCCTCACTTGTGACAAAGGTTTTTAATTCCTACCTTACAGGGGCCATTTCACAATTTTCCTGTTTTTTTTACTTGCTTCCATCCCCCAGTAAGAATCTCTACTTCAGAAACTCTTCTTTTTTAGGATAAGGAAATAGAATCTCCACACTATTATGTCAACCACGTTACATATGGCACCAAGATAAGCTGTAACCTTTGAGTACAGGGCCCCAAACATATAGATGCTTAAAGCCACTCAAAATCGTTGTTATAAAAACTATTTAACATCTCATGATTTCAGAAGGTTTGGCATATGAATAAAACTTATACCCAATGGCTAGGAACATATGAAGTTTATAGGTAGGAATATATATATATATATATATATATAAAAGCAGCTCATAAAATCTTTACATTCTGTCATCTTTTCTTCTTACCATAACACATCTAAAACTGCACAGAAAAATTAATTTATATAAGCAAACTCCAGTGTACATTTGCTTCACAGTGACATAAAAGAGATATTATGCCTGGGGTAATTACTTGTTGGGTACCTGTGGCGGTCCAGCTTACTCCAGGTGCACTGTAGCTTCTGAAAGAAGGCATTTTTATTCCGAATAGCCAGGACACCTATGGAAGAGACAAATGAAGCACCTTCAGGACAAACGAAGAAGTATTTCAGGGATGGCAACAACCATTGTCACACAGTGGTGCAACCATCTAAAAAAACCTTCTGAAAATGTGATAGTTACTTTTAAGAGAAGAGAGATCGAGGAAGTGGAAGGAAAGTGAAGGATTTCAAACCAAACTCTAACTAGAACCCAGTGGGCACCTGAAAAACTAGGAACTTTTCTGCTCCATTTTACAAGAGAGTTCATTGCTTTCAGCAGTTTCCTATAGAGAGTATCGTAGGTGGGAGAATATCTCTATAAATCCTGCTGCCAGGCAGAGCCTGAGAGCACTGGGCTGCCTACGTGTGAGATCTGCTGTGCAAATTGTGCGCTCTGGTGTGGAAGAAAGCTGGTCGAGTTCATTATTGACACTCACACTGTCACTGTACAGCTCCTCTGAGATATTCATTTGAAACAAAGCAAAGAAAACTTTTTTGCATTTCAAATACAAACTGCTTTAGGGATTATATCTTAGCTTAGGGATAGTTATAACCCCTCAAGGATCTTGGAGAGGTGTATTAACTTGCTAAGGACCTGCTGCAGTACCAAGGAGATTAGTAACACATGACTCCTGCTACAGTTTGCACCCAGAAAGATAGGAAAGAAATCTTCTTGACTTTGAAAGGATTACTTTGGTTGTTTACTGAGTGCTGTCCCTTTTGGTCTTAAATTGTAGATGAAAGTGGAAACCACAAATACTCGCTTCATGTTGCAACTTATGATGGAAATGAGAGGAGCAACTTCAGCAGTTTTGACAGGGTTTTGGAATAGGAAAAATGGTCATACAGTATCACTCTGACTTCAGCTGCATGAAATAATACAATAGTTTTTTGCACTTAAACCAAAATTCAGATTTTGACACGTCATATGGGTTAACAGACCTTCTAGTGGTGTGCAGGTCCAAAGGACAAAACCGGTATATGTAACAAAGGAGAACTGGAACCACTGATAACCTAACAAAACACACTTCCATCGGAGTAAGAGAAGTTTCTAAACCCCATTTTCCCCACTGGAGAACAGAGCTATTCAAAAGCAGTAAATTCTGCCTAATCCCCTACAACACTGATAGTGGGCACTGGGTGGTACATAACGTAGATGGTAGCTCAGCATGGTCTTTCAGCATTACTGAGACACAGAAGAGAGTAATTAAAGTGCAGGGACAAAGAGGTGCCAGCTCATCAGGCAGGTCAGTACGTCCAGTTCACCTAAGCATCAATTCCTGCCTCTGCAAGTGGTTCTTAGGAAACTGAGAGCTCAAGGCAGTGCTGCATAAAATGAGACAAGGCAGGTGTGCTTCCTCTTCTTGAATTCAACCTGATAAACTGGTCTGTGGAGGTGGCAGTGCTGCTGGGCAGCTCAGGACATACCCATTAGAGCTACCAGAGGACAAGGGTTCATCAGCCTCCGTCGGACCTCAGCTGGTATTACAGAGAGGTGGGAAAGCTGAGCCACCTCTTTCCACTCAAGTATTTAACTTCTGATTTTCAAGGATGTCAGACTCAGAGCAACCTTTAACTTCACTGGTGATTTCATTAAAGCAGGTTTAATTCCTTTCCAGATATGAAGGAAAAATATGAATCCACATCTTTTCAGGAAATAATTTAGTTGAGATTTCAGAGTCTTTGAACAGGTTGAGCTCAAAATTTCTTATTTCACTCTTCTTCAAAATAGTTACGTTTTTGTTATTACACAAAGAACAACATCATTACATATGAAGTATTCCAGACAAAATGTTTTTATTTGAAATTATCATCTGGAAACAAAATTATCCTTTCCAAATCTCAGGAAAAATCAAAGGTTTTGCTCTATTGCTACATGTACAAGAGTATAGTGACATAAAATCCAGCACCCAAAGATGAGCATTTGGTGAATGGATGCAGTTACAGGATTAATAGCTTCCTACTTCTTTCTATGCTAAAGAAGCTAGAGGATTTGATACATAATACTTGGGATTCATTTGCATTTCCTATTTCCAAGAAGAAGTGCTGACAGCTACAGAATAATATGACTTTTAATATCTCCATCTCTAGCACAGTGCCTGTATTTGTAGAACTGCTATAAAAAGTTAAGTTTTACTGGTGGATATGAATAATGTTTATAAATCCTTTTTTTTCTTCGGTAAATGTCATGACAAGTCTGATCTAGTAGCCAGGGGTAAAGAGTGGACACCTGAGTGATGGGAAAACTCTGTGTGCTGTGTTTGAAGGCCTTTTGTCTCTGTAGGGGCTTTGAAGCAAGGAAATGAGTACTTGGCTCAGCTTCAGAGATGAGAAGCAGCCGTTGTTCATATAACTCATGGCAACACAGCTAATGCATCTAGAAGTGATCACTGCAGTAATAACAGCAAATATTTTCCTAATATTCTTGTAGTAATAGTACTCTTTTTTTTTTTTCTATTCAGCTAATTGCCCACTGTCACTAACCCCATCTCTAACTATATTACACGATCTAAGTAAAATTATCTTAACACATAAAGTGGTCCATTATGGCACCCTTTCAGAACACACAAAATAAAACTCAGTAGAAGGCAAAAACCCATCAGAGGTCCCAGCTGCTAACAGCTCACAGTTAAACTCCCCCAGATTAGCTATGGAACTGCTGAAATTTAATGTGCTGTATTTCTTTCTATCAGGTAAAGCTTGTCTTATAAAAATATTTCTACATTTATAAACATGTCTCTCTGAAGTGGCAATACTACCAGTCAATGCATGCTGTTAACCAGGGACAGTTGATCAAAGGCATCACTGAGGCTGTGCCTGTGCAGTGCCAGTCTCTGCCCACATGGACAGTGCTGCACAGACATGTACTTTCACAGAGGGCTCCAGAGCACCATGGAGACATCCCAGTTTGATTCCCAAGACTGGTATAACCACAGAACTGGGATCCCATGCCCAAGCTATAATAAACTCTGCTGCTTAGCATGTGGTTATTCAACAGCGCACAAAGCACCTGCTGGAAACGCATCAATCCCTGCCCACTGCTGCCCTCCCTTGAATGACCAGAGGGCTTTGACTCTGCTCTGCTATCAGCTAAAGGAGTATCAATTAAAGCTTGCACAGCGTGTGAAATGAAATTCAATGTGTAAACTAGTTTATGGGTGAACTAGGCATTTATATTCACATTTACAGTCATTCATCGGTGATTTGTAATTGTCCAATTTAGCAATCAGTATGTTTGCAAAGAACTTGGGTGTTCTGTTGACTTGCTGATGGATATGGTAATGTAAACCTGACACTGGCATTCATTTGCACTCCTTGATTCAGCAGGAACTGCATAATCACCTTGCAGTGATGCCCCAAGAAGGGGGAGTATAGGCAGGAGCCTTACAGAGTCTCTGGCCCACCTTGGTTCTTCCCTTCTCCTTGTTCTACATAGGACAAAGTCTCTTCTGTTCTCATCTTAGCACAGTTCCTTTCATGTTCAGGCTAATTTATCTGGGCTGGTCACCAACTAGCTGGAGGAGTAAAAGCACACTGACACCCAACTGCACAGAGGGTCAGGTGGCATGGGTTTTACAGGATCTCTGTGAACAGCCAACAAAGACAAATGAGTGGCTGCAGCTATCTTGTGCCCCCTGTCCTTCCTGACTATGTGGAGGGACAATAACCAAGCACTGGGAAATAAATTGTTGGTAGAGCTGTGAAAACTGCATACCCTGACATCCTGTTTTCCTAAGAGAGCCCGTCTCAGATATGCTGCCCACATAAAAAGAAGGTGACCTCGACTAAAGATTGGCAGACCTTTTTCTGGGGGCAAGCTACCTTACTGCTTTGCTCTGAAAGTTGTTTTTTACCTTTTTTTGAAGCATCAATGTGGCTACTACTAGGGAAAGATACAGTTCTAGATGGACCAAAGGCAATCCCCTGAGTTTCTACCTAAGAGCTATGTTGTGCCCTTAGATTATTATCTTATCAATGCCATTCTTCACACAGACATGCTAGAGATGAGAGAGAGAGAGAGCGTCATGTCCACAAACCGAGGAATGAACAAACTGCCATGGGCTGTTTGCACAGCCCTGAACGCAGCCTGGCTGCATCTCAGATCAGGAATCAAACAACAGAGACATTGGTAGAAAACTGCCTTTCTTGAACCAATCCATTATCATAACATCAAACTGCTCCCAGTAAAACAGTTGGGCCATTAGGCTTCCAGGCAGTGATGCAAAACAGCAGACCTACAAGGCACTAATTTCAGTGTCACTCTTGTCAAAAGTTTTAAATCAATCTCTCTCACCATACTGGTTTGCAGTGCTTTTCAGTACTGCTTGGGAGCAGGGAGGAATTGGTCCTGCTTCTGCATTTGGAAAGAAAAGATTTGGTACCTGGAAAGTTTTCTATGATATTCAAATATTTTCCACAAACACATTTTGATGTTTTTTACCTAAAAGCATACACCTTTTTTTCCTTAAAAGACTTGTTTTAATAATGCAACATCTATTCACCTACCCGATGCTAATACTTCCTCACCTCACAATTCATAGGAGTACTACAGTGATTAATGAATGTCTTTGAAGTGGAAAGTGCTATCTGAGTACTAATTATCATCCACATATATACATACTTCTGCTGCTTTCAAGGACAGGGCATTCACATACTATGGTAATGGGAAATCTTAGAAAAACATATACTGATACCTACGAGTTTTATCCACTACAGAAATGCATGAAGAATATATTAAAAGTTAGATGTTTCAATTCATTATTACATGTTCTAGAGAACAGCTCTCCCTCTGTTTAGTAAGTTCAAGGCAGCTGAAAATGAAGTTTAGATTGGAAGCTGCTTGCACCACTATCTCTCTGCACTCTCAGTAACACGAATAAGAATTATAAGAATATGTTATTGCCCATTGTGAGAAGCACAGTTCGAGTATATGACTGCAAATCCAAAGTGTAAGTTGAAGGCTATGGATTTGTCCAGATTCTGTCTCCCACATGCTGGGGCTCTGCATGGATCAATCCGAAGCTCCCACACACAGCATCCCCATCCATCATGCCTCAGGAATCACTGCCTGAAGAAACTGTTAGCTGATGCTCCACTAAGGGGTTTTTGTAGGTTTTTTATCTCATCCATCTTTAAAATTATGTGATTTGAGTGTAAATGATATTTTCAAATGTTTCCTTAATGAGTATACTTCCTTCACATTTATCAGTCAGTGCTAACTGTTTTCAGAGTTTCTAGGTTCCTGTAACTCAACGACCAGCCTGGGAAGGCTCAGGAAGCACATGCTCAGCATGTATAAAACAGCCATTCCCATTCAGCAGCTTTACTCTCCTAGGACACGTTAATTAAAGTCAACTGATTGAAAAAATAATTACAAGAGAATAGGGAGAGGAAAAGTCTAGATCCATAATGTAAAGATCTCTGAAGCTGGTGTTTTGGTGAGAGGTAATAATTTTGTTGGGATGAAAGATTATTTTTCTTTTTCCCTGGTCTCCTTCTATAGTCACAGCTTAAGAGACGTTCAAAGGGAACAGGCAATGAGCAAAAGTCTTTCTTCAGAGTTACACAAGCCCACGTGGTCTTTTCTTCTTTCCATATACACTTTCATCTAACTTGCATTACTGTTGCATAGTGAGGAGTTCCCAAAGACGCTAGAAAGTCTAACCTAAAAGGCTACATGAATCTGAACACAGTTGTCCTATAGGAAGTGGAATAATGTAAACATCTTAGCAGTTTAAAACTGCTACTGTAGCATTTCTTGCACTAATTAAAAACTGGCTAGGGATCCTCCTTCTTGATGTTGCCTCTACTTCAAACAAAAACATTTCAACAAATCAAACCCAGGGAAAATGGTTTAGCATTTTAAGCTAATAATAATTGTTTTAGAAACCTATATATGCTCAAGGGAATAATTCATTCCAAAAATGACCTCAAAACTCAGCATTAAGCAAATACAAAATCCTTGCTGTTTGGGAGCGATGTTTTTAAGCTGCTCTCTCCCGAATTATATTCACATGTTTCTTGCCAGCTCTGCATCCCATCAGCTGCTGGGGCATTCCCAGCAGATCAGGGCAGTGCCACTGATGCTAACCAAGGGGCTGGGAGACCTTCAGCTCTGCTGCATCACAGCCTTTCTGCATAAGACTCTTGCCTCAAGCCTGTCCACAATGCAGTGGCTGTAGTGTTCTCCTCCCCACGGGCAAGCAGGGAGTGTAAATAGGTTACAAAATGGGAAATGTTTATATTAGGTAATCAAACACAACTCTTAGAAAGCTCCAACTGCATGTTTCTACAAAATGTTGGTGTGATATTGGAGCTGTAGCATGGGTGGCGTTGGTTCAAAGTACACATTTGTCCAAACCACTGACTAGTGTAGTGAACCAGAGAGAAGATGGTTCATGGTCCCTAACTGTTCACTAATTTCACCAGTGTTTGGAACTGCAACACAGTTGCTTTGAATGCTAATCCTCCTTCCCTAATCTGACTCTCCCAGGGCTTTAGACTCAGTATTTGGCCCTCATATAATAAATGTATGTACAAAAAGTTCTGTATACACATGCACACAACAGGCACAGAAGGACCTGTACAAGTACCCATAAGGATTTGGATTTGCAAGTGCTAAAAATCTTAGTAACATTTTGATTAGTTTTAAAGGGTTGAGAAATAGTTAAGATTAAAAAAATAAAATACACAATGTCTGCCATAATTTTAACAGAAAATGAAGTTGAATTTGCCCATGTATAGAGACAATCTAGTGCTCTGCATTCAAGATACAAGCATCCACCAAAGCTCCTGGCCTGGAGCTCCAGCTGCTTTACACACTGAATAGATATAGTTGCCATTAAATAACCTTATCAGAGTAATGGAAATTACTTCATGGGGACTGTAGAACTAGCATTGTTCTTCGGTGTATTTTAGAAATTTGGAATACCAGTACACTGCAGAAAATTAAAAACCTGCTGCGGAAACCATGAAAAACAACAAGTTGCCTCTGACTCCAAATATTCTAGGCACACTGAGGACAAATCTTTGAAGATTTTTTCCTGCCATAACAACTACTTGGAATCATCATCTTTTCACAACCCATCCTCCCCACAAACTAGCATTACAAAGTCTTTCTGTACTTAAAACTGCATTTGTAAGCAAATATCCCCTTCAAAACCTTCCTTTAGACCAGGTCACATTTACTAGAAAGATGAGAAAAGCCAAGTGCCATACTGCTGCAACCTGTTGCTGATCTCCTGCCTGAGTCTTTGCGGTCAATAAGTTGTTGATAAGAAACCCTGTTAACACTTCTGAGAACCACTGCCCATGCTCTAATGCACCTTCCTTGTGTTACTGAAAAACACAGGACTGGCATCGTTCTGTTGCAAAAGCATTTATTTTCATTAATATAGCCATGTGGCACTACTACTGGTTTTCTTCTCTGGTTCCCATTATTTTTTTTTTTCACTTCTATTTCACGAGTTGGTTCCAGTGGGACTATTCGTGGGCTTAAAGTATTTGCCATAGGGCTGTGCTCAGCAAGTGGCTTAGAATGAGAAAGAATCACAATGTGCTCATCTGGGACTAGGGCTGCTGCCGAATCACTGGGACTGCACATAGCAGAAAGTGTTAGAGCAAGCAGTGACAATTCAAAGAACCGAGCCCAGAAGCTTCCTGGGAGTTCCCAGGGGAGGAGAGACAGCCATGCCTGTTGCTCCTGCACAGTCAGCTTGTTTGCTGCCCACACTCACATGGTTTCTGCAAACCAGTAAAAGAAGATCCAAGCACTGTGACCAGTATTTCCCTTGGAAATCAACATGCCTGCAGAGCTTTTGCAACAGGCAGCATGCTGACCTGTTTTAGTTTCACTATTTTTATCAAGTGTGAACCAGGAGCTGACAGTTGTTCATCCTTCTCCTCATGTTTGACATGCAAGGTGCAAGCTCTTGTGGTCATCTCCCTCCCATTATCTCACTTCATAGTTTTCATATTGTCTAACTAGTGGAAAATAAAAAGCGACACATGCTTCACTTGAAGTAAGCAAACTATTAAGAGGGGGTTTTGTGCAAACTGCAGTCATGGCATGACCTTTTTCCCAAGCTACACTTCTAAATTATATTCTACACTATCTTTCCAACATGTTAAAAACTGTGACATATAACTGAAGACAAAATGATAAAGCAGAAATTGACTGAATGACTCCAATTAACTGTGCCAATGAAATACTAGATGAATCAGTTATTTGGTCTCAACAAGAAGTTAAGTCTACTTATCTGTCATTGAAAAAAAAAAAAAAAAAAAAAAGCTTTAAATGTTAAGTTTTACGGGTTTGGTTTTTTACCTCTTGTAGATGTTTTACGCCAGACTTCCAGATGAGAGGGCAAGACTATGAGTGAAGAGTGTCCTGGAGATTGCGTGCAGTTCTTTTCCTGGGTCAGAACTAGATTGATCTGAGAACGGTAATTATGAGGCTGACATGTATGTTCTCCTTCATCTTGCTGTTTGGAGCAGCTGGGCTTGTTATCTTCATTCACCTGCAGAATCCAGAAGAAATAGTTCATCAGCAGACACCAGGTGAGCACCCCTATTTCTCTTTGACTCCCTCACTCTTTTATGTTCAACATTTTGTACTTACACTCAACATGTTTTACATATTTCACAGAGATTGCCTCAACAAAGGTATGTAATGATTTTTGTGAGGGTTATTTTGAAATTAAATAACTTCTTGTTTTGTTTAAAAAACAAAACAAAAAAAAAAGGAGCTTGCTTAAAAATGAGTTCCAAGAGGCCGTTAACTCATTATGCAGGGATCTTTGCTAAGGTGCACAGCGTCCAGACGGATGGAGTTAAATTTCTGCTGACATTGAGACCAAATTCTGCTACCAGCTAGACCACAAGAAATATGAAAATAAGATATTTCACAGCAACTTGAGTTCCTGAAAATACATGCCCCTAAATCTACCATTGCCTATATAGTGCATTCAATGTGTCATGGAGATGCAAAATAAGAGATGCATAAATGAGTCACATGAGAAACATAAAATACTTTGGGATGCATTCCTTTGATGTGTTAATTTCCATCAAACATATCATAATTTTCATTCATGCACTCACCATCTTCCTGTGCTACTAACTTTAAACTGTAAAGAGTCACAAAGATCAGTGAGAGAACAAGCAAACTGTGCTGAAATAGTGGGTTCCTTTTAAAGGAAGGGCATGCAAGAAATAGGAAAAAGCACAAGATCTTTTAACTTACTTACAGTCGCCTTCTCTTTGACTAAGGCTGTAAATCAAGTCTGGTATAGAGCCTAGACAAATGCCAGCAGTTACTCCAGCTCATAATAAAGCCCCTGTGCACTGAGGCATGGTCACTATTGTTTGCTCTTATATGCACTGAAACTTGAATTTCACTAAAAACATGCTTTATAAAAAGTCTCTTTGACTGACATCTTCATTGTACACAATAGTGTATAAGGTATAACTAACATTTTAAAATAAGCTGAATCCTAACAGAGAACTCTTAAATAATTAAATTAACCACTATTGTCTGTGTCCAGGTTTATTAAGTGCTTATTTCCATGTCATTAAACAATCTGTACTTTAATATATTTATTATTTAGTCAAAGTGCACATCAATTTTGAAAGCAAACAGCTGAAACTACAGAAATAATGAATTATCATTGTTATGCAAAGCAGAGAATTAACCAATGCCTTCAGTGATTTTGCAATTTATTTTTGAATACTTAAGAGGTAAAAGAACTTACAGACTAAAACTGGCAGTACTAGCCACATCTGACTGAAACTGGGGCATTTTCCACAGGCTGATTGTTGTGGTCTCAGGAACATCAACTCAGTGTCAGTTCAGGATTCTCTGTGTGCTGGGGCAGCCCACACTGCTGCCACCTTACAGGATTTTGCTCAGAAAGCACATTTTAATTCAGTTTAATTTCTAGCTGCAAGTCAGTTAGGGGACAAACCTTTATCAAGGAATTAATTGCTAAAAAATGCCTTTCCAATCCATCCTCCTGCAGATGATGTGTTGCCAGGACTCCTTTCAGGCTGGATTTTTTCACAGGGTTGCTGTGCCTGGAGTGACTGGAGAAGCAAAGCAGCAGAGATTCCCCTGGCCACCCATTCCCCCAGGCTGCTGAACACCAAAGCCAAGCAGCCTTGGCATTTCTGGGTTTCAGTGTCAATAATGTCACATTTGCTCTGCAGGGATTTTCTGTTGATCTTCCTTTTCTCTCAGACATGGTGTCCCAGTGCAGGTGACAGTGACAGGTTTGGTGACACATTCCAGCTCTTTTCCCAGCTAATGCAAGGCATTCAGAGAAGATGATGACACAAAAAGCCTGCTCAGTTTTATTCTGATGCCTCTGCCAACCCCTCCTGTGAGCCAGTAGCACCCCTAGAATGTGCCATTCACTCCACAAGGAGATGTTTCCTTGATGAGATTGTTGATTTTGAATTAATTACCAAGCCAAAAGCCACCTCCTATAAAGGCAAAGAGGCTAAAAGATTCTGTGACCCGGGTTCATCCTGGGCAAGCCAAACACATCTTGCCTGGCATGAAAAAAATATTATTCAAACCAATCTGAACACGCAGCACATGAATTCTACATATGGAATTTCAGGTAATTAATATCAGAGTTATTAAATGCACTGGCTAGTGCTGCATTGTAATCACCACAACACAAAGGGCTCTTTTTTTGCTTTGCAGGTGCCAATGAGCAACCTCGAGGGAATGTTCAAGACTCCTTGGTGTGCTTGGAGTTTTATTGCAGGAAAGCTGTGTGATGTAAGTGCTTTTCATTTCTCTTTCAGCTCCAGTGCCCTTGGTTGGCCTTCTCACTCACAGAAAGCACACAGGGCTCGTTCTCCCTGCTCCCCAGCCCTTCTGGAGCCCTGGAGCAGCAGTTCAGAGCTGTTTGTACAGTGCCACACATGCACAGAGCTACTTACAGTACCACACATGCACAGAGAGCAGTACAGGAACATCAGGAAAATTGCAAAGTCAGAAGCTCAGAGTTGCCTGACTGGAACTCTGTTTTTATAGCCACTAAGATACCACCTTTAGTGACACAATTACATACCTTCCATTTTTCCACGAGGCAACTCAATTCCTTATTCCTCAGAATGCTTATTTTACACGTTTCATAATCTGTTAGCACACATTTTCTTTCTTTCTATCTTTTTTTTTTTTTTT
>VYZU01049288.1:0-12957 GCA_013401355.1 Ceyx cyanopectus
AAAGCAAACACTAGACCATACTTAAATCACCACCATTTCATCCCAGTTTATAGGAAACAGGCTATTAGACATGTGCTGACACACTGACTGCAAAATTATTATTATTATTGTTATTATTATTATTGTTAACATAATCATCATTATGATGAAAGTGTTTTCCTCACTGCTGCACTTATTAGAATTATGTTACTATTGTCTGCACAGAGACAGATATTTTCCCTCAAATCTTTATTCTAAATTCCTTGCCTTGGCTCATAGAATCATAAATCATGGGATGGTTTGGGTTGGAAGGGATTTTGAAGGTTGTCTCGTTCCAACTCCCCTGCCCATGGTCAGGGACACCTCCTACTAGAGCAGGTTGCTCAAAGCCCCATCCATCCTGGTCTGGAACACATCCAGTGATGGAGCATCCACAGTTTCCCTGGGCAACCTGTGCCAGTGTCTCACCACCCTCAGAATGAAGAATTTCCTTCTCATTTCTAACCTAAATCTCCCTCTTCCCATTCAAAGCCATCACTTCTTGTTACATCACTACATACCCTTCTAAAAACTCTGTCCCCAGCTTTCTGATGGGGCCCTTCAAGCCCTGCCAGACCCCAGAAGGTCTCCCCAGAGCCATCTCCTCCCAGTTCTCCCAGCCTGGTCTCCCAGCAGAGGCTTCCAGCCCTCCCATCACTGCTGGGGCTCCTCTGGCCCTGCTCCAGCAGGTTCATGTGCTTGTGGTTAGTCAGATGAGCAGTGAGCACCCCTCCACTAAGGACAGCTTTACGCAGGGGCTCAGAGTGCTGGGACTTGTTCTTGTAAAGCACAGACTACTTGTCAAGGGTAACTTGATGGCAAACTAGAGATCTTCCAAGTTTTCCGGGAAAATTCACCCATGAGCCAGTTTAAAGGTTGTCCTGAGAATCCCCTAATGTTCATCCAGTTCCAACTCATTAGAAAGCCATTTGCACAGTCAGTTATCTACCTGGATATCTTGACATGGAGAAGGTTCTATTAGTACAGCCCAGGAAGCAAAGCCCTGCACACTCTTGTGTTTTCAGAGCTTCTGATTGTGAACCCTGGACAAAAATTAACATGTTTCAATCCGGGGAGATTTCTCTGCCCCAGCAAACTGGCTGGACTGGCCACAAGGGTCCCGTGGTGCTGAAGAAATGCCCGAGGGGAGTTTGAAACAAAGGCATTTCTGAGAGGTGGACCTGCAGTGAGAGGAACTGTCATGGTGTGGAGCCAGGGAACAAATCCACGTGTGTGGGACATGGAGGGGCTGGGGCAGCCGATCAGGAGAGGAGGCTCCAGAAGCTCATCCCGCTGCTGCAGGGCTCTCACTGGCTCTCACTGGCATGAAAGGGACTTGCTGCAGGTCAGAACTGGATTCAGTTCTCACTCAAACTAGGACACAAGTCCATTTGGAGCCAGCCAGTACCATAATTCCCGCAACAGAACTGGGGATGGGAGGTGACAACCACAGCTCTGTGAGGGACAGGCTGGTGCCAGCAGTACCATGGCTATAACAGTAGCCAGAGAGCCCTCCAGGACCATGGTGCTGTACCCAAAATGCAGCTTCAGGTGAGGAAAAGCTTCAAGCAAAGATTTTCTCAGAACACCAGGTGGTTGATTTGATGTGACTGAATGTCACTGGTTTTCCTTGCTAGATCTTTCCAGCATTTCTTCTTCCTCTGGAAAAATCTTTTCCATGGTTGCTGCATCTGAGGCATCCCCTCAGAAATGCCACGAGCCCCAGATAACACCCAGGTGCCATCCCAAGGTGGGGAGATGTAAGGCAGGGTGTGATGTTCGAGTTAATGGTTCTCAAAACAACTGTCTTGATGAAAGGGATTGTCGATGAGATAGGGCAAAGTCCCCACAAACCTCATCCGAGGCTGCAGAGAGGTATGGAACTTGCTTCTGATCTTGCAGTGGTTCTTGTGTCTGGCTGTGTGCCCGAGGGCAGCTGTCAGTGCAGCGTGGCAGATGCTCTGGCCTCACGTCTCAGCTTTATTCTTTCAGCTGGCAGCTGCTTTCCTTCACTGCAATAAAGGCTGCTTGGGCTTAAAAGGTAAAACATGACATTAAATCCAGGAAAACCCAGGACTTTTTCATCAGAGCTGTTGCAAAAGTGTAGTTTTGTGGACTTGGGAAAAAAATAGCCAAGCCTGAAATCCCAGAAGGAGCGGGATTGGAAGGGACCTCGAAAGGTCATCTCATCCAACTCCCCCCAGAGCAGGATGGGTAAAATCTGGGTTGCCAATAGGTCAAATATTCCTTTGAAAGTGCTGTCCTGCTTTGTAAGGGCTGGTGTCTGAACAGTGGCTGCTCTTGCTGCTGTCCCTTGAGCTTGACCTCTGGCACATCAACCCCTTCTGCTCACCTACATCTCCCTGTGGTGCTGTGACTCAGTTTCCCCAGCCTGCTGGGCAGTGTTGATGTTAGAAGTGAACCCTGAGCATTCAGGGGCTCTGGAGTTTGTAGTCTTGAACACTTTTACAGGGCAAATGTGTTCTTCACTAGAAAGACTTTAGTGCTATAAACTCCTTCCTGAGTGGAGGTGAATCTCATCCTGATATTCTCACAAAGCAAACAAAATACAGATTTTTTTTCGGCTGACTGAAATCCAAAGGTGTTTGAATTTTGTCTCGAGGTGCACAAAGCCAAATACGCCTCCCATGGGCTACCAGTGCCAAGCTGTGTCTGTGAAGAATAAATGAGAGGTTTTATTCTTTGTAATCTTGCTGGAGCTTGCTTAGGAGGAGAGAAAGTCCCCCTTTGGGACAGAGTGATAGACAGATGACTAGAGAGGCAACAAAAGCCACTTGCTGAGCTGTGTTTGGATTCCAACAGCCAAACGCTCTCTGCAAAGGCTGAACAATTTGACCCCAGCTGCCAAGCAGACTCTTCTTTCAAACCCACGGCAGCTGTATGAAAGCAGGCACGAGGAGGAGAGCGTCCTCAGCATCCTCCACATCTCCAGAGGAAGGGACAGACCCCTGAGGGGTAGAAAATTGGGCCTATTTTGCAATGTTTAGGCAGCAATAAGTCACCTGAGGTGTTTGATCACCACAAAGATCCTGAGTTTCCTGAGTAGCTTTTGCCTTTTGTCCTCTGCACTAGCTCTTGCTTGGCGAGGGGAGGTTCCACCTTCAGTCATTTGGCAGATGGCACCAAGCTGGGTGGGATGTTGATCTGCTGGAGAGTGGGAGGCTCTGCAGAGGGATCTGGCCAGGATGGGTCAATGAGCTGAGGCCAATGGGTTGAGGTTCAACACAGTCATGGGTCCTGCCCTTGGGTGACACCAACCCCCTGAACCACCCCAGGCTGGGGCAGAGCAGCTGGAAAGTGCCCAGTGGGAAAGGACCTGGGGGATGGTCAGCAGGCAGCTGGAGATAAGCCAGAGAGTGCCCAGGGGGACAAGAAGCCACCAACACCCTGGCTGTGCCAGCACTGGGGTGGCAGCAGGAGCAGGGCAGGGATCATCCCCCTGCACTGGGCACTGGGGAGCTGCCCCTGAACTCCTGGGGTCAGTTTTGGGCCCCTCATTCACAGAAGGACATTGAGGGGCTGGAGTGTGGCCAGAGAAGGGCAATGATGCTGGGGAAGAGGCTGGAGCACAAGTCTGGTGCTACCATACAAGCAATCTTCATTGCTAATGACCAAGGAGGAGCATGGCTCCTGGACCAAGAGAGGAAGGAAAAGCCCCTGTGTCTAATCAAGTGCTTCCCATCCTGGGTGTAAGATGAGTTACCATCATTGTTTCATCAAAGAAAGGACAAAGGACCCTGTGTAATCCAAAGCCCCTCATTACTCAACACAAAGCAAATTCCAAACACTGGCAACGGGATTTGTATTTGATTTATTTTTCTAAGTTGATTTATTTTTCTAAGCTCTGAAGCAGGTCTGTCTGCGCCCATGGCTGGGGGTGTTGTGTGCTGCACAGGCAGTATCCAGCACTGAAAGGAAACCAGTAATTCCTGCAATCCCACACCACAACGAGGAAGCTCAGAGAGGTGTCTGACCATAGCAAAGAGATTCTGTTTTCTTTGTACTGAATAGAAACAGGAGCTTTTGTCCCATCTCTAACCATGGATGTGGAGAGATCTGCTCCCTGGGCAGGGAGGATTGTGTGATAATGCACCATGAGCCAGGAACATCACTTCTCAACTGCTCAGTTATCAAATCCACCTTTCTCCACCAGTGTTCCTTGTATTCAAACATCAGTCTTGGTGTTCTTGTTGTCATTGTTATGAGGATGTTATGAGAGGTCCATTTGTTATTGTGCTGGCAGGTGTCCCTTTGTGGCTGGGGAAAAAGTTGTATCCTCAAAAACACTTTTGTCTTTTGGCTGAGAGCCCTGGGGCTGTTCATCTGGAGCAGAGCAGCCTGAGAGGGGAGCTGAGCAATACTGAGCCAGAGCTGAAGGGTTCTGGGGGCAAGAGGATGGGGCCAGACTCTGGGCAGTGGTGCCAGGGACAGGACAAGGGGCACTGGGCACCAGCTGGAACCCAGGAGGTTCCACCTGAGCAGGAGGAGAAAGTTGTTTGGTGTGAGGGTGGCAGAGCCTGGTCCAGGCTGCCCAGAGAGGTTGTGGAGTCTCCTTCTCTGGAGAGATTCCAACCCCCTGGACACTGTGACCCTGGGCCCTTCTCTGGGTGACCCTGCTGGGGCAGGGGGGGTGGCACCAGATCATCTTCAGAGGTCCCTCCCAACCCCCACCATGCTGGGATTCGGTGTGACTTTCCATAAGGAGACTGAAGGGGGCAGTTCACACCTCTCACTTCCCCATCAGACAAGGCAGGGCAGGGGCTGGTGTGGCACAAAGACTTTGTCCTGCTGGTTTTAAGGAGAGTGATGAAATGGGTGGTGAGGCAGGAGCTGGGTGTGATGGGGCCATCAGGCTTATCCTGCCACTATCAGGAGGTTGCAGAGGGGCAGGCGAGAGGCTTTGCTGGGCCTGGCACAGGACTGGTACAGTTTGGCTTAATATTTATACCCGCGACACAGTGACACTTGCTATGCAAACTGAGCTGGCAATGGGGCTGAGAAGGAGAAGAGAAAAAAAAGAAGGAACGAGGAGGATTTAGGGGAGCTCTTTCAGGCTGAGCTTTAATGCAGATGGAGGAAGGCAGAAAAATGTGGTGTTATAGACGAGAAACTATCAGGCTTGAGCCCCTGGTGCACAGGCAGGTGCTGGGTCTGCACAAAAAGGAGCTGGAGTGGTCACCTGCAAGACTATCTGCAGTTCCAGGGTCTCCAAAAAGATTAATGATTGATTTTTAAAGCAGGGAGTTCTTCGTGTTACAGCCCAGGCAACAGTGTGAGGAGCAAACCCGAGCTCTTCAGCTCAGACATCAAATGACATCCCTGTTTTGACAAGACAGGCCGAGAGGGAAACAATCAACCAAGCAGGCAACAAAGGAGAGGCTGAGAGAAGTAAAAATAATTATTGTGAAACAAGGAAAAGGCCTGTGATCCTGAAGGACAAGAAAGAGATGTTTGCTCTGCTGCCAGCAGAGATCTGGGGAAAGCAGAACTGTGGCCGTTTGACTTTGCTTGGCATCCAAGTGATGCCCATGGAGAAAATGCAGATGTGATGACAGATACCTCAGTGGCCCTTGGAAAACAGTGATGTGCTTCTTTCCCCTAAGGACTTTCTGTGAGTAAATGAAGAAAAGACTAGGTGCTGTGGTACAGAGAGGTGAGCTGCTCTCTCAGCTGTGGGATGTTGAGGGTCTCATGTTGGACCTCAGTGCAGGGCCAGCTCTGCTGCTGGCAGACAGTGCCTGGGGTTTGCCACGTGCTCTCTGGTTTAGGGAGGATGAAGAAGCTGGGCAGTGTTGTCTATAAGTGATCACTTATATGGCAAAATGCAGAAAGCTTCAAATACTACCCATGAGAATAAAGGGCTTTTCCAGCCCTGAAAGGACAGGTTTTCTTCTAGGGAAGAATCTGTTGTCATAACACAGGTTTTACCAAAGCACTGTTTGCTGTTGAAAGCAGACACAGTCAAACTGGAAAGAGTTTCAAACTGAAGTGCTCATTTTGCTGTACAGAGAAAATTAACATCTTATACCCTCTGCTTTTCCGTGGAACAGGGAAGAGAGCTGGGGCAAGGTGAGGGTGAGGAGAGAGGTGCCACAGACTCTTTCTCTTGGTTTCTCTGTCCACTATCACACATGAAAAAAGGGTGGATGAGATGTATGACCTCCCATGTTCTTTCCCCTTCCAACTCCATGGTTCCCCCAACCCCACATCCCTTCCTTTAATGACTTGAAACAGGAGAAGGAGACATTTAGATTAGAAATTAGGAAGAGATTTAGATTAGAAATTAGGAAGAAGTTCTTCACCCTGAGGGTGGTGAGACCCTGGCACAGGTTGATCAGGGAAGCTGTGGATGCTCCATCACTGGAAGTGTTCAAGGTGAGGTTGGACAGGGCTCTGAGCACCCTGCTCTCGTGGGAGGTGTCCCGGCCCATGGCAGGGGGTTGGAACTGATCCCTACAACCCAACCCACTCTGTGATTCTCTGATGCCCTTGGTGCAGCTTTTCACCGGTCCCAGCTCACGCTCAGCTCTCCTCCCCTCAGCAATCCAGGAGCTTTCACAAACCCTGCCCTAGCAGGATGGGACATCATCCTTAAACCACCGGGAAGCTAATGGGACCAAAGGGAGGGGAAGATGTTTTCCCATCTCTGACAGTGCCTTTACAGAAGCAAGAGGAGGGTGCAGGCTCGTCCCACACCGGCAGCTGGCGGGAGCAATTACGGTGCGATTGCGGCCACGCTGAGGCAGCTCAGAGCAGCGCTAACGGGCTTTCTGCCACTCACCAACCAACCATAACACACACCTCCAAGAACACAGTTTGCTGGAGCAAAACAAACGCTCTGGAAGAGAGAGCGTGGAGCAGAACGCGGGCAATTAGCGTATGCAAATCAGCCCGGCTACAGGTTGCAGTGGGTGCGTGTGCATCGCCGGGGTAATTTGGAAACAGCTCAGTAGTTAAAAGTGAACTATAAGGTTCTCATTATGCAATTAGAACTTTAGCGAAAGACTCATTAATCTGAAACGCAATTAGTCGGGCCGCCGCCGCGCGCGTTTCAGAGGGGATTTCTTGGGTGGTGACTTGGCTGCTGGCAGCGCGTTGGGTCAGAGCTCCAAAGGCTTTGATGGGATCTCCTCGTCTCAGGCTTACATCGGCTCAATTTGGAAGGCTACAAACACAAAAAAGAATGAGGATTTAGCTGGTTTTAAACTGTCAGCTGCTCTCTTACATCTGAATCTTCTGTTTCTTCTAATCTTCGCTATTTGTCCCTGCGGGGAAGATTTATATCAAGTGCTTAGAAACAAGGGCTGATGTAACGGCTCTGGGATATCACAGGGAATGGTATTTCTAAGAAACCTGCAACCAGGCAGGTCTCTCGGGTTCAGTTACAGAACCATTCAGCTGTTTAGGTTGGAAAAGATGAATCCAACCCACCAGAGGGTCTTTACATGACCCTTCAAGCCCTGCCTGTGCCGTATGGGCATCGTAAGGTTGGGGGTGCTCGGCACAGTCACCGCACAAGGCACAATTTCTAACCCCAGGATTGAGTTACAGAGATTACAGAGACCAGATAGATCATAATGATCTGGGTATTAGCTCCGGTTTTACAGCACTGTCAAAGTAAATCATTCAATCCAGGTCCTTCAGGAGTCCTTTTTGTGAAGCTGAAACTGCACAAAATCTCTGTATTGCACTCTAAGGCCTTTCCTGGAAGAGGAAAATGAGACTTCCCATTACCCCTGTCCCAGCCTACCCACAAATAGCTCCTGGGCTGGCTCCCTGCCCGGGGTAGGTTACACCCGCTCTGCTCACAGGTAAAACAGGCGATTTAATACCTCCCGAGTCGACCGAGTAAAAGGTGATTTGAGAACATAAGAGAAAAGGGTCTTAAAGAACTACAGCTTCACCTGGGTGAAATATTTTGCCAAATCTTTTTATCTGAAAATAGAGATTCATCAGCATTGAACTGTTCCCTGGGTGAATATCAACCTTGCAGAATTGCCCGTCACACACACAAACAAAACATCAGAAATGGTAAAACTGTAACAAATAAACCACTCTTTGGTTAGAAACCTCCTTCAGTTATATTCACACTGTGATTAAAGCAAACACTTGGCTTCAAAATGGAACATTTTCAATTTGGGAAAACAAAATGTTCCACTTAACCCAAAGTTTATTTTTTCCAACTTGCAGATTGACCAGAAAAAAATAAAGGATTTGAATTTCAAGTTCACCTGAAGCATCTTTTTTTGTTTTTGTTTACTCATTTGTTTGAAATTGCAAGTGAAGCAAAAAATCAATTATTAACACTGCTCTACCTGGAAGGGACCTACCTGAGGAGTATGGTAAACAATTTGCTTAACTGGCTACAGCCAGGGAATGCAAAACTGCTGCAAGGGGGGAGTGATGTGACTCTGTCTGGTGGGGCTGAAAAGGCTTGTAGAGAATCAGTACTGGTGTGGGCAGCAGGAGCAGGGACCATGGCCCAGAGTGAGCACTGGGGAGGCCACCCCTCAAATTCTGGGGTCAGTTTTGGGCCCCTCATTCCCAGAAGGACTTGAGGGGCTGGAGCGGGGCCAGGGAAGGGCAATGGAGCTGGGGAAGGGTCTGGAGCAGGAGTGTGGGGAGGAGCAGCTGAGGGGCCTGGGCTGGTGGAGCCTGGAGAGAAGGAGGCTCAGGGGAGACCTTCTGGCTCTGGCAGCTCCTGACAGGAGGCTGGAGCCAGGGGGGGTCGGGCTCTGCTCCCAGGGAACAAGGGACAGGACAAGAGGAACCGGCCTCAAGCTGCCCCAAGGGAGGTTGAGGTTGGAGCTGAGGAACAATTTCTTGCCCTGCAGGGCTGTCCAGGGCTGTCCCAGGCTGCCCAGGGCAGGGGTGGAGTCCCAGTGACCCCTGGAGGGGTTTCCAAGCCCCCCATGGAGCTGTGGTGCTGAGGGCCATGGGGCAGTGGTGCCCTGGCAGTGCTGGGGATGGTTGGACTCCATGAGCTGAAAGTTCCTTTCCAACCAGAATAATTCTGTGACCCTGTGAATCCAGATGCTGCAGCTCTTCAGGATGAGATCTGATCTGGAAGTCACCATCCCCTAATTGGGGTCCTATAGCTGCCCTCCATTTTCCATGCAAACAGAAATAAGTATAATAGTAAGTAGTAAGTATAGTAAGTCAAATTCAGTCAGAGCTTCATATATCAAAAACTTCAAACCCTTCTCTGATAAGAGTTGTAGAGGGTGCTTGAGGGAAGTGTGTACAACAGGGCAGGTGTATAAAAATGCTAATAACCCCCTCCCTGGGCATGTGCAGCTTAAAGAGTCTCTGAACCAAAGGTTATGCAGGTTGTAGAGGTCAGTGCAAAATGAGGTAGAGCAGTTTTGATCACATTCAGGAGAAATTTAATTAATCCTCTTGATTCTGCACTGAAACACATCAGGAAAACCTTCACAGCTTGTTGAGCAGAGCTTGTGGGTTCCCATCACCAAGAGTAGCAAAAAGTCAACCCAGGGCAGTAATTTTTTATCTTTTCAGTTCAGAACAGAAATATCTGTCCCTTCTTCTCTCTTAGTTGTCTACAGATACTTAAGACACTGATGGACAAAAAAGATCCCCCTTGGACGGGACACCCTGCGTGGAGGTATCTCCCCCAGCTGGGATTTATCTGAGGAAGGGTTGTCTTCTCTCTCAGGAGAATTCACCCCAAGTCCATTGCTGGTCTGGAGCAGATCCCTACAACTGGTGTGTGTCCTGTGCTGGAAGGAAGAGCCAAAGCTGTTTCTCACATCACCTCCAGTCACAAGCAATGAGGAATATGCAGCTGCCCAGTGGGGACACCTGTAGCCTCAAAGCCCAAGAAATCCTCTTTGCTTTCCTAATCTGTGTTTCTTTTTGGTCATCTCCTTGCTTATGAAGGCTTCAGGGCTTTCCAGTGTGATGAATCTAAGTGGGTAAGGAAGAAAATCAGGATTCTAGGCAGAAAAAAAACCCCACCTTTTGTTAAACAGAAAGCCCAAGATTACTGCAGCCTCCCAACAGAAGTTTTGCTTTACACCATGTCCCCAGGATGGGGTTGACTCAGCTCTCAATCACACAGTTCATCCCTTGATTTCCCCTTTGCAGACAGGGCCTGGAAAAGTGAGATTCTCTGGAGGTAGACACAGCTGGGATGCTGGATGTGGGCAGCAAAACTGGAAGGGAGGTGCCTCTCTATAACTCTTAATTCCCAGTATGTGGTGGCAGCTAAGCTGAGGAATGAGCCCTCCCAAAGGAGTCTCAGGGCCCTCTTCACACAGGGCTGCTTTTGGATGTGTTGAGTGTCTCCATGGCAGTGCAGGTCTGGGAGAGCAGGCATGCTGGCCTTGTTAAGCCCCCAGCCAAGTACTGGTGGCTGAACCCCAACACTGGGCTCTGACTGTACCAAAAAAACCCACCCAAATTAGATTCAGCACTTTGCCCAGATGTCACTTCGAATGGAGCTTTCTCAGGACAGCTCTGCTGTGTTCGGTCACAAACTGGAACATGGGAAGTTCCAGCTCAACATGAGGAGAAACTTCTTCCCTGTGAGGGTGGCAGAGCCTGGCCCAGGCTGCCCAGAGAGGCTGTGGAGTCTCCTGCTCTGGAGACTTTCCAGCCCCCCCTGGATCTGTTCCTGTGGGGGCTGCCCTGGGTGCCCCTGCTGGGGCAGGGGGGTTGGACACAATGATCTCCAGAGCTCCCTGCAGCCCCCACCATTCTGTGATTCTATGATTCTGACCTTTCCAGAGGTCAGGGCTGTCCTGAATTGTCTCCTCCAGTGCTGGGCTCTTATATTGGCCCTGTTTGGTGAGCAGAGAGCCCATGTCACCAGCTGCAGCATCCTGCATCCATCCCATGTCTCTGCTGTCTGCAGGCAAGAAAGGGCTCTGCCCTGGGGGACAAACTTGTTAAAACCAGACTTAACAAGCCTTTCACCTGGAGGTCTTGGGCCACCCCTTGTAGCAATCTCCCATGCTTCCATTACCCAGCAGCTGCAGCTGGGCCTTGAATTTCTTGTGTTATTATTTCAACAGCACCTCAGAATTATGGGAAGACTGAAATCACCTTTATGTTTCCTCCCCAAATGTCAGGCACCTCAGCACATATGCCCAGTGCTGCTGTGACCTCTCAGCTCAGAGCTCTCCAAGGAGAGCAGATGTGATTTAAAGGTCAGCACAGGAGTGTAATTGCTGGGTAGAGTCCACAGGGTGAATGGGGTTTCTGCAGAGGGTTGAGGAATTGATTACCACTCTCATAAAGCTGCTCAGTGCATCAGCATCGGCTCCTGGAGAACAGGGATCTTTTTCATAACACGAAGCTGCAGAGTGAAGGGTCAGCAGTGGAAAGGGCAAAACCTTTTGGTGTCCTCCAAGATACCTCCTAGGCTGACAGCATGCACAGAGACACAGGCAGGGCTACAGCATCCACACGCCCACGAAGGGATCACCCTCTGCCCTCACAGCGTGACCATGGGGAGGAGATGACGTGCTGCTGCTCAAGGAGCCTCAGCAGTGCAGAGGGCAGCTTTGATAATGCCCATGACACAAAACAGGAACAGCCCCAGCTGTCTGGAAAGAGCAGTGGCTGAGCAGGCCAGTGATGGAGGCATCTCCCAAGACCTCCAGTGTGTCCTGCTCTCCTTTCTCCATGTCCTCACAGCTCTTGCAAGGTGTGTTTGCTTCATCCATCCCTGCCTGCTGCAGCCCTGTGGTGAGGGAGGACCTCTGGCTTTATCTTTTACTTCTGGGTCAAGTTCCTGATATTGTGAAAATGTCACCTGCAAACATCCTCTGGGGTTCAGAAATGAAAAGACAAAAAGAAATGTTTGCACCTGTATCTGCACATCTGATGATCCTACTGTGACCTTTGGCTGGTATCATTACCCAGGGGGGCAGGGAGATGACCCATCAACTTCTAAGCCTTGTGTTTGACTTCACTGTGCCTGCATCACCTGCAGTTGCTTATGGGAGGTGGGGTTTTTTTTAGCCTGTGCTAATTGAGCATTCCCTGCCTTGTTATGAAACAGTCTTCTCATTTGGTGTTCCTTCCAAACTATCCATCTATCGACAATGTTCTGCAGTTCTCCCTGGAGATGCTTTACCCTTTGCAAATGGCAGGTTTGCTCCTGCTCTTTAAAATCAATGTCATTTTTGCTTTGCAAGTGTCCTATTTTGCTTTTATTGTGGCACCCCTGCCTTTCCTCCTCCCAGTCCAGGAACTTTGCTCACGTTATTCTCAGTAGAGTGACTACGTGTGTCAGTGCCCGGTGGAAATTAACATTCAGGGTTTCTTACTTGCTGAGGCCATTACAGAGTTACCTGTTGCCACCTCTTGGTAGGAGTAAAGAACGGCAAGTGACCCCTGTCCCCTCGGGGGATGGAAGGGTGTGATTTGGAGGAAGCCTGTGAATGTGATTCTCTATTTCCCTCCACCCCCAGGGACAGCAGCAAGCCAGTGATGAGATCCAGTGGTGCATTTGAAGGCGTTGCTGCCCTTGGGTGTAGAAAGGTCCATAATATTGGTGTCTGAAGGTCTCCAGTGGTGTGCACAGAGTCATGCACCAGATGCAGCATTGGTGTTCACCATCACATGTCTACTGCACCTGAAAGCCCCTGGTCCTGCACCCTTGGGGGTGTTTGGAGGCTGTTCCTTTGTTAGGAGGAGCTCAGTTGTCTCCCTGGTGGTTGGACAGCATGTGTCTGATGTGCTGGTGCAACATTTGCCTGATGCTGAGCCAAGTAATGTCGCTCAAGAGGAGCAGCCTCTTCCTATGGCTTCCGTTCTCCTAAAGACGTTAAGTTGTGTCAAGAGACGTGAAGCAGAGGGTGAATGTTTAGTTGCAGTTTATCAGCCTAAATAAATTCACCTTTCTGCTGAAGCTACCAAAGCACTTCACTCAACCTTCCCAGAAACATC
>VYZU01049290.1:0-15403 GCA_013401355.1 Ceyx cyanopectus
ATATTATTATTATATGTATTATATACAATTTATATTCAAGTTTTCTCAGGGGGTGGAGTAAGAATGAGCTTATGAAGCCTATGGAGAATAAGCTCCTAGGGAAAATGAGTTTTGGAAAGATGGCACCACAGCTACCATCAGGAGGAAGAAATTTGAATGCAAATACCAAAACCAGGTTCCCTTCCTTCAGAAGCTGAAATGGGAACACAGAAATTTGGCTGCCTGGACCCTAAGCCAGCAGCAAAGGGCTCACAGCCTCACCAAGTGTGTGCTCACTCCCTCTTTTCATTCCCTCACAAATCAACCCCCACCATGGAAATGAAGAGGAACCTCTGACACTGCATCCCAAACAGCCCCTAAAATTCAGCATGAAATGAGCATCCCAGGTTCTCCAAAAGACTTGGCTTCTTTTTCCTGTGTCCTGGTGGTGTTTTCCCAGCTGTGCCTCTATCCAAAAATAAACCATGTGCCTTTATCTGGGTTGTGGATTGTTTGAGAGACAGAAAAAACATTGAATGAAAAAGGTTATGGCACAAGAGCTTGGAAAAAAATGCCAAAGGAAAAATAACGTGTCTGCAGTGGCAAAAGGAAACCTGCCAAGGATCCAGGTTGTTTCTGATAACTCCATGATCCCCCCTCCCCAAAATATTCCAACATTCCTTCTTCTGTGCCATTGCCTCTTCCCAACACAGCAGCTGGAGACTGGACTCCACCCGAGTTCCTCACAGGAGGATTGTGATCGACTCTTTGGAAGGAGAAGGAGGGGATGGAAAAGCAAAAGCAGAGCAAGAGAAGGGTGGGGGGGGCAGGGAAGGGGAAGAGAGAAAAAAAGTTGGAAAAAAACAAAAAGAAATGAATAAAAAAAACCAAACAAACAAAGGGAGTTCCAAGTTGAGCGCAAACATACTTGAGGTCAGCAGAGTGGGCAGCCATGAGGTTTCTGAGGCTCTTGTCAGCAAGAGGACAACCAGAAAGGCTGAAAGAGAAGAGATGGAATATCTGGATAAGCAAAAAAAAAAAAAAAAAAAAAAAAGGAGAAAAAAAAAAAGGAAAAAGAAAAAGGGCCAGGGTGTGGGGAGGGAGAGGGGCAACAGAAGGTGGGGAGGAAACAAGGAAACAGAACCAAACCGTCCACATGGTCAAAAAATATACTAAAAGAAATCAAAAGTTGTCTTTAGAGTCCAAAAGCATGGAAGAAAGGTCAACCCACCTGCGGTGAGAGGCATAGTTTCCCGTTATGTGTCCACTGCCATCACAGCCTGGGGTTGGACAACTGGACAACAACAAAGGAATGTGAGTGATGGGAAGGAACAGGTTCCTTGGGGAGCCGTGGACCTGCAAAGCCAGCTGAGCCCCCTCTGACTTCATCCAGACCCTTCCCACTGCCCCTTCCATCAGACCTCAGTGGGTCTTTATGTGTTTGTGTGCAAATAAACCACCCTGTTGCCCTTTCAGCTCCCCTTCCTCCCTTTTTTGTTCCCAAAAGATCACAAAGATCCTGAAAAATATAAATATGGAGAAAAAAAAATTATCGTGGCAAATTACAGAATGGTTTGGGTTGGAAGGGATCTTAAAGACCATCAAGTTCCAACCTCCTTGCTATGGACTGGGACTCCTCCCACTAGAGAAGGTTGTTCAACCTTTAATGTGAAGAAAGCTGTTGAAAATCCTTGGGTGCTTGGTTTGCTCAGTGGCTGTGGAAGCCTCAAAGCAGCTTTTTGGGTGGGATAAAGGAACAGACCTTAACCCCCCTGTCTCAGTGCTGCCAGTTTGAATGATTTGTTGAAAAACAAAGCTCTGGATGCAGGAATTGGCTTATTCCTGGAAAGCATCAGATTCCAGCTTTCTAAACAGGTTCTTTCTATTTTTTTTCTCCCCCCCATCCCTTATAGCTGGCAAAAAAACCCCAACTTGAACACACTGTTCACTCCAGGAAGGGAATAAAAGTCACCTTTAACTCGTGCTGCGGGTCCTCCACTGAGGACAGGCAGGAGCTGCCAGGCTGAGATTCCCACCCATTCTCTGCTGCCATCCCCAGTGAGCTGCACTCTCACGGGTGATAGGAAAAGGTGCCCACACATCTTTGTGTCCAGGGAATTAAATCCATTTTTGCATCAGCAGTGAGGGTCTGGCACAGTCATGTCCTGCCTGCCCAAGGCCAGGGGGTATAGGGAGAGAGCAGGGAAGTCCTGGAACACTTCTGGGATAGAATCACAAACTGGTTTTGGTGGGAAGGGACCTTTCAAAGGTCATCTGGTCCAATCCTCCTGCAGGGAGCAAGGACATTTGCACCCAGAGCAGGGTGCTCAGAGTTCCCTCAACCTCCCCTGGGATGGTGCCAGGCATGGGGCAGCCACTGCCTCTCTGGGCAGCCTGGGCCAGGCTCTCCCCCCCCTCAGCACCAACAATTTCTCCTGCTCTCCAGTCTTAATCTCCCTCTTTTAGTCTAAACCCATCACCCCTTGTCCTGTCCCAACAGACCCTGCTCCAAACTCTGTCCCCATCTTTCTGCCAGGCCCCTTGAAATCCTGCAGGGCCCCCAGAAGGTCTCCCTGGAGCCTTCTCCTTGCCAGGCTGAACCCCCCCAGCTCTCCCAGCCTGGCCTTCCAGCAGAGGGGTTCCAGCCCTCCCAGAATTGCTGGGGCTCCTCTGGCCCCACTCCAATCCACATCGTGGTATTCTGTGTTCCATCAGGCTGAGGCTTGGAGGTTCCCCTATTCCATGTTCACCCTTGAGTTCTTTTTTACAGCTACACCACCCACACAGACAGCAGCAATATGAAGATGTTTGAGCAGCAGTGATGTATTGCTACATGATTCCCACTCGTGAGGTGAGGAGCACCTCAGTGACTGGACATGGCCCAAGAACTACACCCAGACACGGAGCATCACCCAGACACAGTGAGCAAGTCTGCTCCTGAGTTAATGACAGCTAATTCATTACAGCCCTCAGGCCAGAAAGGAACAAGGATGATGAATGGGGAGAGGAAGCTCAGGGCTGCCCAAGACACCATTTATTTATTCCAGGGCTGTTTCCATTTAGGAAATCTCTCTGTCCTCGTAAGACAATTAAAGCACAGGAGGACTTCAGACCTCAGAAATTGCTATTTATGTTGCTTCTGGGTATTAAAAGAAAGCCCTTAGAGCTTTGCACAGGGCAGCTGGTCTGGGCTTTGCTCATTTAAGGAAGATGCTGCTGCTGCTGCTCTGCTTCCCCGCCCACCCCGCCCCCCCGGATCTGCCTGCCTCTGCTCCCTCAGCCTCCTGCTTACACCACAAAATAACAAGCTTCCTCAGATAAGGTCAGCAAAACCTCGCCTGCCCACAGCTCCCTGTTTAACATATAGGAAGGTCAGATGCCCAGGAAAGAAGCCAAGGACAGCAGATCTGCTGGGATGCCTGGGAGGGGAGATTTCGCCAGCACAACCTCCAGCCTGATCCCGACATGGCATGAGATCAGTGCCAGGTCCAAGCTGCAGCATCTGGGTCCCACTCTAAACATTAACCACCAGTTTGGGGATCAGGGGGGATGGATGCAGAATAAAACAGACTAGATATGGGGCTGTATTTCCCACCCCTGCCAATGCAATGAATACACAGATGGGAGCTGGGTTGCAATCTCTCTCCAGTGTAAGATGCAGCACAACAATCTTTTTGCAGCCCCAGTTCACATTCTATGTCCCTGCAGGTCCTGGTGATGGGACCCAGTGCTCTGCATTAAGCCACCACCAAGTCCTGTCTTGCCAAAAAAGCACCTTGTGTTTCAACACTCCCATCAAAAAGGGTGAGATTGGGCAGGTTCCATCACTGTGCCAGAAACACTCTAGCAGGAAAATACCAGAGAAAAGAGGACTTTGTAAGGAGGTTTCTACAGCCCCACCCATGAATCCTGAAAGCACCAAGCTCCACAGAAGATTCCCTTCGTCATTGCAGAATTTCAAGGCCATGTGGGGACATATTTTGCCTCAAAGATCTGCAGCTGTAGGAGGGTTTATCTTTCAGCTTTCATTTCAACCTCTTAGATGAGAGAAGACAAATCACAGTAAGAAAGGGAACTACATTGCTAACTTCAAAATGTATTGCAACAAATTTTATCTTCTCCCAGCCTGGCCATGCTGGGTACATGTTTCATGCATCATGAAGGAAGAGACAAGAAGGCAGGACTTACGTGAGCAGCTCTTTCTTGATGTCCTTGGAGAGGAATTTGAGCTTGAAGTTGGTTAAAGTAACTTCCCCTGGGTATTTTCGTTCCTCAAAGTTTTCCTCCACCACTTCTTGCTCATCAGCTTCCGAGGAGGCAAAAGAGTGGGCAGCAGGCTCTGACTGCAAGAAACAGCCAGGAAAAGTGTTGTGGTGTTCATTGCTGCTGAGCCATGGTGGGATAGGATCCCAGGTTCATCCCAGTTAGTGCAGCATTGTCAACACTCCCGAGCCCTTTTGCAAGCACCTCGTGGTACCCAAAGCAGAGATCCAATAGGAAAAAAAGGAGAATCATAGGAGGTTTTGGGTTGGAACGGACCTTAAAGATCATTTATTTCCAATCCACCTGCCATGGGCAGGGACACCTCCCACTAGACCAGATTGCTCAAAGTCCCATCCAACCTGGCCTTGAACACACTGAGGGATGGGGAATCCAAAGCTTCACTTGGTAACCTGTTCCAGTGCCTCACAACCCTTCAAACATCATCAAGAGTCACCTCTCACCTCTTCTGGCTCCTCTTCCCGCTGACGGTTTGGTTTAGTGTAGTCAATGGGCCCATCCCATTCATCCTGGCGGGAGGTCTGGCTGGATTGGGGGGAGGTCATGGTGCTGCTCGTGGCACTGGTGCTGTTTTGGCGCTGGGACACATCTGGGGACTTCATGCTGGGACTACTGCTGCAACTGCTGCTGCTGGGAAAGGTGCTCTCCCGTTTACGGTGCTTGTTCATACTCAAGTCCAGAGTTCCATTTTCATCCACCTCAATGTCCATGGACTGAAAGGTTGGAAACATGCCCCATGTTAACAGCTGACAGAAATTCCCTGGGAATTGAGATGCTATTCCATGAATATTTCAGAAACATGCTATGCTGGTGCCCTCCACCAGACATGTGGCATTTGGACTCAGTTGCTTCAACAACCAGTTAAGATGCCCCAGGGTATCTAAGACACCTGCCTAAGGCTCAGGGTGAAATATGGGACTTCTGGAAAACCTGTGTTCCTCTGAAAAATAGCTAGAGGTCACCCGGGACATAATTGGAGAATCTCAAATGGCATCAGGTATGGACTAGTTTGCACCTGAAACCAGCTCTGAGACTCTGCTTGGGAGCAACATAGGTCTCAGGTGGGTAATTTGAACCACAAGGAATCTCCATAACACACAAAGAGCTGGTTCCCTCCTCCAAAATTCCCTCCTCCAAACTGCATCACCCAAAGCAGGGAGAAGGGTGATCTGTGATGAGTCTCTGCATCCGCATATTTAAAAATTAAAATGAAAGAAAAAGATTAACTAACTAAAGAGCTAAAAAAAACCAATTTCTCCCATCCCAAAGGTGATTTTTCCCCCCCGTTCTGCTGTGTGCTGGAGCTGTGGCTCAGCTCACCTTGCCAGGGGCCTCTTGCTGCTTGGTGCTGAGATTCTCTGGCATTTCCCAGCAGCGGGTGGAGAGGTTGAGGATGGCAGTGGCAGCCATGTGCGCAGCCTCGGCGTCATGGGAGTAGTCGAAGCCTGTGGAGGAAGATGAAGTGCTCTTCACGTAACTGCTGGAGGGGCTGTGGCTGGGGGAAGAGGCCTTTGGAAAGGGTTTGGCTGGAATAAAACAACAAAAAAAAGAAAAAAAAAAGAAAAAAAAAGAGAAGGAACAACACAAGGCTAATGTAGAATGGGCACAGGCATCACGAGAGGTTAAGTCAGTTGGACACAACACCCACCAATCCACAGTCTGCTTTGTGGTCTGGGATGTGCAATAGGAGCAGCTTTGGCTACAACTCGTGCTATGTCCCATCCCTGGACTTGTTCAAGGCTGGGATGGCTGGGGCTCTGAACAACCTGCTTTAGTTGCAGATGGCCTAGCTCCCTGCAGGGGGGTTGGGCTGGATGAGCTTGAAAGGTCCCTTCTCCACCCAAACCAGTTTATGATTCTGTGAATGGTCTCTCAGTGTGGAAAAAATAATTCATTAACTGATTCTACCATCAAGTCTCTAAAACAGGAATGTTTTTCTTCATTAAAGCTACTCCTCAGTGGATGTGGTTCAAGGAGATAGTGTTAGAGAAGCTTCCTGGCTCTTTTTTGACTGTTCTCTGAATGTCCATAACAGAGATGATGTATGGGGAGATTTCTTGCAGCACGTTTGAAAACTTAAAATTAAAAGAAAAGCCAAACCCAAACAAACCAACTTACATTAATAGCAAAACTATGGCCATGAAATACAAGCTTCTGATGATGACACCAGTGAAATATGGATTTTCTGACAGCTGACACATAATTTAAATGTGCCTGAGGATTCATTACATGGCCACACACGCTGTGACTGTGTGTGACAGCACATGGTTGTGCAAGCCTGGAGATGCAATTTCCCTCTCCACCCTCTGAAACAGAAGTGTGTATTTCCTACGGTTAACCCATAACAGAACTTCTAGAATCACAGAATTGTTTTGGTTGGAAGAGACCTTTAAGCTCCTCAAGCCCAAATGATCCCCTCCAGCACTGCTAGGGCACCACTGACCCTCAGCACCACATCTCTAGTGCTTGGATATCCCTCCAGGGATCACGGGGACTCCACTCCTGTCCTGGACAACACTGGAGGGGAAGAAATTTTGCCCTAATCTTCAATTAATCTCCATTTAGGAGAGCCCTGAGCTACACACAGAATCCCTCCAAAGTTCCAGTGCAAACAGGGAATCATCTGGTTTTGAACAGTCACACCGCCTTATCCTAGGTGAATTAGCAACATCTTCAAGCTCTTTATCAACTTCACTATGATCTTTTTTGGGGGGGAAAAAAAAAAAAAATCCACCCTTTCAGCAGGAATCTCACTGAAGGGAAGACCCATAAGCTTTGACCTGATGATGGCAAAGCATCAAGACACTCTTGGTTGATGAGGCCAGAGAGCAAAACGCTTTCACTATTCCCATTACAAACACATAATAGCAGGCACTAGAAAATCCTCATCTTCCCAGGGACCCCTTTCTGCCTCCCCGTGCATGGCTATAACACATTATAATGAGAGTTATGCACACGGGGCAGGGGTGGGGAGGGAAGAGAAATCCCTCTGGAGGACGATCTCTTGAAAACAAGTTCTCAGTGAGAAGGGGACCAGCTTTCCCCTGCTATGATTGGCAATCATATCCATCTTGTCGCTTCCATTAACTCATTGGAGGTTTGCCCAAATGGTTATTCTCATGTAAGGGCTGCTTGTTTTCTCCAGCCCGGTTTAATCCATGTCTTTGCGGCGGGGTGCGGGTGTTTGCCAGCCCAGCCTGACAATCTCCAGGCTCGTGAGGTGCCAATTTCAATTTCACACCGTAGGCTCAGCCATGCTTTTCCATTTCATAAGTATTTCTACCGCTAATAGACTCGCAATCAGCAAATTAGGAAAATAAGTGATGAGAAAAAAAATAGAAAGGATTATCCTAGTGGGTCTGCTGGAATTATTTTTGTCAGTACAATTACCCTGAAAATTCTTTGCTAATATTGCAAATAACACAATCTATTCAGCAAGAGAATCACTTGCGCTGGGAAACAAATTACTTTTCCATCAGCCCTAACCCAGGATGACAGTGGCAGTTGTGCTCTCTGGCCTCCATCCAATTTCATTGTCTGATCCCGTACAGATTTAGTACTGTAATAAAAGGCTCTTCCATTGTAGTGCAACAACCGGGTTGCTTTCAAGTATGGGCACTTTTTTTTTTTTTTTTTGAGAGCAGCTGCATCAGGATTAACCAGGATTGTGGGAGTGGGATTAGCCAGACAGAAAACCCTCCAGAGGCTGCTGAATTCTACAAACCAGCCTCCTAAATATTTTTTTTTTTTTCTCTCAAGAAAAGATGTCTCCAGGTACTCAGCTGGTGTCAAAGAGCAGGGGGAGGTTTAACAGGTTTGTGTCAGGCTGTGTCTCTGCCCAGCCTGGCTCCTATCCCCCCCCAGCCCAGCCACTGAGGGGTTATTTGCCATTTCGTTTGCACCCATGCTGCTGTTGTATGGGGTTGCAATCAGTACAGGGTCCTCGGTATGGAGTGGAGGTGGGTGGCTAGGACAGGAAAGAGCTGGGAGATAGGAGGTAGGTGATCAATAGGTAGCAGAGCTGGAAAGCAGAGCATGGCAGAAAAGACAAATAGTTGGAATGGGTCATATATAAGATGGAAGAGAAGAAAACTGTAATCCATTTAGCTAGATGAGGAAAGACAGATCAATAGATATGAACTGCAAAGCAACAGGGACTGACTGAGGACAACTGTGCAACTTCTCCCACCCAGAGACATCACTCAATTTAATGTTCCCACCACTCAGTGGAATTCTTCCCAAAGCCAAGAGGCTGTCCCATGAACAAAACTTTCCCAGCAGCCGTGGGCTCCTCTCTCCAGCAGGGGTGCACACCCCAAGACCCACCTCAGCCTCCCCATTTCTCCCCCAGCTCCACAGCAGCAGTAGGGATCCAGCAGCTCAGCCCCAAGCATCTCCCATCACCCCAAAACCACGATCCCAAGAGCTTCACGACACGCTGAGAAAGGCAGAAAATGGAAAACCCAACCCATCCCTGCTCCCAACTTACATTTAAAGGCTTTAGGTGAGGTTTCGCTAGTCTGAATCTTTGGGGCAAGCATGCGTTTGCCAAAAACCTGAGCATCAAAACTTGCATAATCGAAGGTGACCTTGGAGTACTTCTCCAGCTCCTTGGCCAGGTTGGCCCGGGGGGTTGTTGGAACCATGTTGGGCCGGTAGCTTCCATACTGAGGGATCTCCAGTTGCTTTACAAAGCACATAGGCCTGAGGATGAAACAACATTGAGCAACAGTGAGTCCTCTTCAACGAGACACAATGGGGACGGGTAGCTGCACCTTGTCCCTGAGGGGTTGTTGGGGAAAAGGAGGCAGCAACAGCCCTTTTGCACTCTCTCAACATCTGCTTTGGGTTTCTTAGATTCCTTCCTCCCCAACATTTTTTTTTTCTTTTTCTCTTTTTAGGCAAAACACCAAGGTGTCAATCTCATCCGAAGCAATATTCTTTCAGTCTGCTGGGACACAGCAGCATTTTCCAGCAGCAGTAGAAACTTGGGCATCACTCCCTCACAGGACCCATGACACAACAGGGCACACAAAGGGGTTGGGGACCCCCAGTTGAGCTTCTCTCCTCCACACCAGCTCATTGCAAAGGCACCAGAGCCTCTCCCCTGCTTGCAGAGACCTGCTTCTTCTGGGCTGCCTATCATGAATCAATTTGTCTTGCATATAAATTGTATATAAATGGCTTATTGTTATTCTCCTTCCTGCGACCTCTTTCCACCAGTGAGTTGTCAGAGAGGGAGCTCCTTGGAGCACAGACTATCCTTGGGATGGGCTCGGAGTGCTCTGCACAGGCTTTGCTGCAAATAAATAAGTAATCACCCTAAATGGCCTTTCCAAAGCGCTGAGAGCTGATGCACTGGGGTGTTCAGGAGTCGTGGGGAGCAAATAAATCAACTAATCAGCCCTTGACGCCTCGACGGGAGTGCTGCTGGGGGCTCAGAGCGGGGGTTTTATCCCGCTCTCCTTACCAGAATAACTAACCATGTTACAATCAATCTGTAGCCTCATGAATCACATCAGATACGGGGCGGCTGCAGCTCTTGGGGGCATCCTTGATACGACCTAACCCCTGTCCCCCCAGGAAGAGAGACGGGCAAAACAACAAAATAAACGTGACCGCTTTGGAAACGAGCAGCGGGTTTCTCTCCTCTGAAGAAAGAGATGCAGGGGGACTTAAGATGAGAAACTGCCACCAAGTGATTTATCCATAGATGAAATCCCCTCCTCGCAGTTCCCCGAGCCCACCCTACTCATCATGCCAATATAACAACCAGCACTCGGCACAAACGCCTTCTGCCGCGCCGGGAACACCCTTTAGCCTGTAGCTCCAGCATTAATTGATGCTGCAGAAGCAATTCATTGTCCTCAATGACCTCCCTGGGATCATCAATTAAAGATCTCCCCACCTCAGCAAGACCTGAGGTCATCATAACGGGACTGCAGCTCCAGGAGGGATCTGCGGGGGCTGTTCCAGCGTGGTGGGGAGGGCTGGGGAGGGGGGGGAACATGGTACTGGGCTTTGCCAACCAGTTTACCTGAGTATCCGGTCGGAATTGGAGCTGGTCTTCGAAGGGTCACCAGACTGGGTTTGTTGCTTTTCGTGTGATTTGGCTAATTTTTCAGCAGCAGCAATGGGGCACCCAGATAAACTGTGGGAGGTTGGTTGGTTGTTGTTTGGTTAGGTGATTTTTTTTTTTAGTGAAGATAAAAAAAAAAAGGAGAGAGAAAGAAACCAAGCATGAGAGATGAGCTTGAAAGTCTTCATTTCAGGGACCCAGAGCTGCACTGAACCCATGAGAAATATGTTTGCTTTTAAGGTGCTTTTTGTTATCATTATCCTGCCTTACTTTACTTGGTGAGCAGCAAAGTAGCCAAACATCAAGTGCCAATTCTCTCTCAGATGAGCCCTGGAACATCCCCAGGACTCAGAGGTGGATCAGAGAGGCAGGTCTCCAGGGCTGAGCACAGCAGGAGTAGAAGGGGACAGGCTGGTTTTTTTGGAGCAGTTCGAGTGGTTAAATGTCATTTTTGATTTGTATTTATTTGGATCTTTTTCAGGGGATGTTTAAAGGGAGCCTTCTGAGGGGCACTTGCAGGGAACCATTTGCACATCTGATGTGCATGGCTGCCAGAGCACGGTGCCTGTGGGACGTGGGGGACTGTGATGGCTTTGGCTCACACACGCCCTCCACGTGAGCCTGGCTCTGCCTTTTGGGACAGCTCAGCTCTTATGGTGAGTGCTGAGGGAAGGTAAAAACCCCTCCCAGTCAGAGCCCATACATTGCCATCACCTGGAGCAGCCAGCACCACGGGAACCCTGACCCAGCCTGGTGTGAAATTCAGCTCTGACCCCACCAGGTCTCAACCCAAACCACTATGCTCAAAGTTCCCATAACCCAGTGGGGTTATGATTCACACCAGTGATCACCTTGATCTCACTGCGATCGTTTGCTGCCTGCACCAAAGCAAGCTCCTCAATTAATCAAGCAGATTGCCCTCATCTTCCTCCTGCAGCTACAGCTACGACAAAGCATCCACTAGCTTCCTCCACGGCTGAATGAGTAATGACAAAAACTCACCTGGCATCTGCAAACACGTCAACATTTACAGAGCTGTCACTCTTGGCCAGTTAAGCTCGTGTGCAATGAACAATAAATCCAGGAGTGCATCCCTCAAAAATTTCATTTTTTGGAAGGTTTCTAGATTTTAAGCAGCTCTATCCCTGCCCCTTGTAGTTTTTCCCTTTCTAAAAGGGCTTGAGTTTAACAGAAGCCAGAGCATAGGTTCTAATTTCAGGTCCCAAAGTCCACTCCCGTCCTTTCCTGACCACACCTGGGTAGAGGTGCTACAGCAAGAGGACCTACATTCCCAGCTCATCAATCATCTCAGCCTAAATATCGTGGAAATTCCTATAAATTCTTCACCACCAAACACAAACATCACCCTCTGATCAGCCTCACCAGGCACCTTCTGCTTCCCTAGTACCAAACACCTCATCCATGAACCCCCACCAGCATCTACTCCTCCACAGTCCGACCTGGAAGACCTGTCAGAACTCGCTTCCCTGTCTTATTTTCTTGCATTATTCATTGTCTTAGGATCATCCCCACTTTACCCATCTTAGTTGCACCAGTAAAACCAAGTACAGGTGTCAAACCAAGTATCTGGGAGGTGGTTGCCCCACTGCCATTCTCTCCCTGGCCGTTAAGGAGAAGTCAAAGCTGGTACCTCCTGTGCGTGTTGCGGTTGCTGTTGACGTGACCCTGTCCTGTGCAGCCGGGCGTGGGGCATTTCAACACGTTCTCGTGCATTGCCAAGACTTCGGAGCCAGAAGGGGAAGGGGGCACTCTTCTTTACACACCCCATGCTTGATAAAAATCAGAGGAAAAAAAAAAAAGACAAAAAAAAAGACAAAAAAAAAAGACAAAAAATCAAGTCTTGTACGCTGGTTTCCTAGAAATCAGGGAATGTGAAATGCTACAATTAGAATTTGTCTGAGTGGAGGGAAGGGGGGAAAAAATGCTTTACAAGGCGGCAGTGCTCAGGTCAGCACTAGATTAGCATCTCTCCCCACAGCTTGGGCTTTCTCCTCAGTCGCTGATTGCAATCCCATTTCCCCCGGACCAGCCCCTCCCACCCGGTTTGGAACCAGGTCTCTCAATTTCAGGTAGTTTTAAGGGATTGAATTTGTATCTCTGCTTTTATCCTGAGGACTAGTCTTTGTTTGATTTTTTCTATTATTTTTTTAAATATTAATCTTCAGGATTATTGCTTCCTGCAGCGCTGACCTTAAAAGTAAAGAAAATAATGTGATTTGCAAGCTTCTCTAAAGCACCCAGCTTGTGTTAGTTATTTATTAATTTTATTTTTTTTTCCTCACTAACTGCACTTTCGCTTCGTTTCCTGCAGCTCTGCGTTTATGGCAGGTCTGCAACCTTTGAAATTACTGATAAGGGAAGGCTCCTTTTTATTTCTTTTTTTTTGGCTTTTTGGGGTCTATTATGCCATTATCATAACCATAGAACATTGATTTTTATGTGTATGTACAGGGAAGGCTATTTAGGACGCTGGGAGAGAGGCAGAAATAAAATCTCTCTCTGCATGTGTGTATATATAGATATATAGATATTAAAAAAAATCTGTTCTGATGATGATAAAGGTTTCCTGTGGACCAGATGAATCGTGGTAGAGCACCCTGTGAACATTACAAGCAGCAGCACGTAGGAGAAGTCTCAGCTACCCCTCTCCTTTGCAACACCTTCAACACCCTGAGACAGCTAGGAAGAGGAGCTTCCCCTTCTTCCCAGAAGAACACGAAAGGTGGGAAATGCATCAACTTCTGAGCAAAGGTGGGAACTGCTTTACACATCCCTGGAGGTGGGCAGTCATTCTGCAAGTGCCTCTTCGATTTGCAGAGAAGGCACCTCATTCTCCACAGGATGGTGCTAAAATCTTTAAGAAGGGTCCGACTTCTTCCCAATATTCCCGAGGAGAGTGGGAATGCTTTAGTAGACAAAAACATCCCAGAACAACTCAGAAAAACACCATCCTGTGCCAGCAAACTCCAGTTACACCACGAGGATTCACACCATGCTTATGCTTAGAAACATGGTGCTAAAATTCACATCACTTGGGACTATCTGGAGTACCCCTTGGCCTCAAGACAGCTCTACCCAGCAGGTGCGAAATTCCCTCCCTAGGGAACAAGGCTTCAGACTGCCGGGAACACCCTGGGTTATCCCATCATGTACTCACTCTCGGGAGGGATCCTGTCTTTGTGCGGACAACCGGAGAGGCTGCGGTGGTGGGGGTAGAGTCCCGTGACGTGGCCGGTCCCATCACAGCCAGGAGTTGGACATTTGATTTCACGCTTCTCAGGTCTTGAGGGATCTAGGGATTGAGGGGAAGCAGGTTAGTGCGTTTGGAGAGAAAGTGGGGGGAAAAAAAAAAAAAAGAAGGAGGAAGGAGAAAAATGTTGAGGATGCTTTCACCACTTTTCAGTCAAATGGAATCATAGAACAGTAGGGGTTGGAAGGGACCTCTGGAGATCATTGTGTTCAACCCCCCTGCCAGAGCAGGGTCACCCAGGGCATGTCACACAGGGACAGATCCAGATGGGTTTGGAAAGTCTCCAGAGAAGGAGATTGCACAACATCTCTGGGCAGCCTGTTCCAGTGGTCAGTCACTTTTCAGGGAGAAACCATTCAGTTTGGAGGAGCTTCTATTCCCCGATAAAGATAGATTCTAACACTGGAAGTTTCACAAAATAAAATGAGCAAAACAATTTGAGTAACCAACCCAGTTGGGAGCGTAGAGTTGCTCACAGTGACCACCTGGCTCAGCACCCAGAGGACTCTGCAGCCCCTGCCAAGCCACTCGTGTTGCTGCAACCAGTATCCTACTGCTACTTCAAAACCCACTGGGATTTTTACTGCTCAGGCAGAGATTTTTGAGGCCAACAGGCAATTGAACCAGGCAAGTCCCCTGCTGTGATGTCAAGCACACCATCATGTTGTGCATTCACACACCTCTAGGATGTCCCCATCCTTCTGGGCCACAAGGATCTGTGGCTAACCCCTGTGGGTGGCGAACCCCCCAGCAGTTTTCATGGGGTGCTGAGCAGACAAGTTGAGCCCTTTCCCTGGGGATGGGAAGGAAGAAGACACCCAAAGGCAGCACACAAGTCCTCGTCTCCATACCTTTGCCATAGTAGCTCTTTCGGATGCTGTCCAGCGGTTTGCTCTGCTTCTCGTCCACCTGGAAGTGCTTGACGTGCTCTCCTGGCAGCCGGCTGGGCTCCCTCACAATTTTCACCTGCTCAGCTTTCAGGGCGATGGCTTGTTCCAGCAGCCCCAGGTTCCCCCTCGTCATCATGTCATACATCTCCGACTCGTCAGTCACCGTCGATTTCTGGGAGCGGGCGTCGTCGTCTTTGTCGTCATCCGACCGGACCTCCACGATGACCGAGTACTCCGGCTTCGGGCTGTACTGCCCTTCACAGTGGCTTTTCTGGCTGTCCTGAGAAGTGTGAGGAGCTTCTTCACAGATCACTTCAGGAGCCATCTCCTCCTCCTCCTCTTCCTCTTCCTCCTCCTCCTCTTCCTCTTCTTCTTCTTCTTCCTCCTCTTCTTCTTCTTCTTCCTCCTCCTCCTCTTCATCTTCATCCTCTTCTTCTTCATCCTCCTCCTCTTCTTCTTCTGCTTCAGCCTTTTGGAGTTTGCAGGACTCCTCGCAGTTCGCATCGTCCCGGTGCTCCGGACACAACTCACTGCTGCGTTCGCTGGTGACCTCGATGACTTCCTCCGCATCCTCCGTCTGGATGATGATCTCCTTGTCGCACTCCTCCTCCACTAACTCCTCTCCTGCATCCTCGTGGACCAAGTGCACAACATTGGATGGTGGCTTGGAGACCTGCAGCTCAGCTTCAGGCAGCTGCCCTTCGATGGCGAGGGTTTCCTCCGCTATTTGGCCTAGGTTGAGGAGAGAGTTGGCAATTATTTCTTGATAGCTGCTATAGTTGGCCTTGCTGGGCCCAGACGTACTTGTTGTCGTGTTTGGTCCGTAATGGATTGATTTTGCTGGGCTTCTCTCTGAGGGGGGAGAGAAAAAGGAGAGAAGAAAAGGGGAGAGGAAAAAAAAAA
>VYZU01049294.1:0-43939 GCA_013401355.1 Ceyx cyanopectus
CAGAAAGGTCTTCATGTATTACTAGTGGTGAAAAAAAGAAAAGTATTCTGCATATTGTATATTCCTACATTTTCTTGGTATGATGCTTTTATGAGTTGTATTTTGTTTACAGAAGACAGAAGTATTGCCAGTAGTAGTAGTAAATTGCCACCGAAATTAAAGTAACCTTCTAAGACCAATTTGTATCAATAGATACTCAAATACCTATTTCTCAGGCTTTCCCTTACAACCTTCTTAAGGCAAATAAAATTTTTATACTATGAAGGGTTAGAGTGCCTAGGGAAACAAACACATAAAGAAAGGAAACTCTCCTTTTCCCTCCATTAACAGTTTCTAAAGCTTGATTTTCGAACACCAGGGAAAAACAAAAGGAAACTTAGGTGAAATACTGCTACAAATAAAACATTTTTATAAGCTTTGAATTCCACTGCAAACACACAGCCAGGGCAGAAGCTGAGAAGGATGAAGTTTCACAAGCTTGAGGCTGTGCTGGCAGGGTTGGCACGAGCAGTCTTTACCCTCCCCAACCCAGAGAGCAAGCAAAGTCTTTGTATTCCCAGCTGCCTGCCAGGCTGTTTCACCAGTGCCAGTGGTCCCTCAAACAGGAGCTCCATGGAAAGCTGCGTGAGCAGATGTGAATCATCAACTGGAAACAAATTAGCCCAACTACCAACAGCAATGAATTGTAAAGCTGCATTGCTAAGATTTTCAGATTTTCATTACGAAAGTTTTAATAAAAACCTTGAATAGTGCTATCACATTCTTCAGACTATGTAAGCAAGCTTTTAGAAGTTGTTATATATCCAAATAGACAAGTTTCATACATCTTGATGATAATATGAAATACAGCTCAAGCTTCTTACAACAGAGCTTAGCTGACTGCTTTATGGTTGGGTGTAAAGTCAAAGTGCTGTTAATTCACACTGTTCTATCCTTAACCACACTTTAATTCATGCTGCTGTGGCAGCATCTTTTCTAAGCCAAGAACCTGCTCTGTATCCACATTAGTATGTCTACTGGCACCACTGAGTCCACAGCAAACCCATCCCCTTCCCACAAACACTGACCCCATGGCTGCCATCCATTGACTGTCCTCCCTCCTATGTAGGGGGGTATTTTTACTCAGCACCTAAACAAGCAACACAGTTGAGTTTTAAATCAGGAGCGTGCTTGTCAAAACTAAGTAATTAATGTATACTTTCTAAGCTAATATATATCTAGCCATATTCTCTAATGGATTTTGAAAGAGTAAACAGAAATGCTGTTTTGACATGCAAACAGATGGTGTAAGTACTTCTCCACAGCTCCCATCTCCATTTTGGTCTCCACAGAGCCTTTGCCCTTCCCAGAACATTCCCTGCCTGGAAGCAGGGTAATGACTTAATCACACAGCAATATAGAAATTACACCACTTTGGACTCAGATCATACTCGAAGATCAAATCATTTTTAACAAAAGGCAGCAAGAAAAAGCACAGTGCTCCCCAAGCACTGCCCCTACCTTCCCTGAGTGTGATAGGCCAGTGAAGGGTGAGGGGCCCATGGAGGCTGCCAGGCATCCTGGCACTGTAAGACGTGCTCCCTTGATTGCCATGGAGATTTAGAAAGTTATGATGCCACCCATACATGCAAAAAACGTATGCTAACTGAAAAGGTGAGATGGGGAGAGAGTCAGCCTCCCTATGCAACATGACGGGGAGGGGGAGGAAGCAACCATGTTCTCTGCCAGCCTTCTTCCTCGCCCTTCTGTGCGAGGTGACCAGTGACCTGTGCAGGCACCAGGGACCTGCACCTCTAACCCACAGGAGCAACCAGAAAGCAAAAGCTCTGTTTCAATTGCAGATCTTGCTCAATTGCAGGTCATTTACAGTTATCACTTGGTTTTCAGCCACTGCAGCACCCCCACCATGACTATGGAGCATTTTCTCTGTCTCATTTCTACAGACCTGGCACGCTGCAGTCTCCACAACACCCTGCCCTGCCACAGTGTGGGTGTTTCTTAGAGCAGGACATGTCTCCATGGCTTCTACAAGGCTGCTGCTGTGCAGGGGAAGCTCCCCAGGTGAGTGAAGCTCCAGGGCTGTCAGAAACACCTAGTGCTGAAATACACTCCAGCCTTGCTGTCAGCCTGACGTGCCCGACCTTAAATAGTCAGTGGATCACATGAATGGTGATTTTTCAGCATTGTATTCCAGACTCCTAGATCTCAAAAGGCTGCTCATACATCATGCAGTATAAAAGCTAATACAATTTCAGGTGTAGTACATGGCCAAGGTCAGGGACATTTTCTCTCTGCTGGCACTTTTTAAGCACTTAGCAAAACCTTGTCTTAAACAATAGGTTTGTTATGATAAAGACAAAACAGACTGTGTTCCCAGTGAGCAATGATATTCTACTTATTGTTTTAGCCGTCATAGTCAATGATAATTAACAATTGAAAATTCCAAGGTAATGCACAATTAAGGGACTAATTTGAATGGCTATTCATCACTATTTCTCACACATATCAAGTGCTACTCACAAACAGCTTGCTAAATATCCATTTGTAAATACAAATAGCGGATTTGTACATAGCAGAACATGCACTTAGTTTGACTGCACAACTACAGAAATGCTACTTGAGAAACAGTGGAACATAATTAAATGCAATAATATCAAATAAAACCAACATGGTTTTGGAGTATCTGATTGTTAACCTTCCTCATGAAACAAATGTTAAAAAAATAAATAAAACATACAGTACTTTGCCCACACTGTAATTTGTCAACTGTTGAGGAAATTGGCATGTCTTTTCTGCTGATTTATTGGTTAATCCCAACAATCCATTGCGGAAAAGGCCAACAATGAATTACAATGTGGGAAAAAATTAAGCCGTGCATTTAAAAAATATTTAACTATACAGCCCTTAAAGCAAATTTCAGTCTTCTCATAGACCTAGCTAAAATATTTGGGCTATTACTGTAGATAGTAATTTAATTGTTTCAAATGTTCTGTCTCTTAGGAGTTATACCCTGTATAGTAGCTTTGCTAATAGCACAACACACTGTGGAAAAAAAAAGCAAATTGGGCTTATTATAATGCACAAGACATATTCACCAGTACCAATGACTGTTGAAATTTGAAAAGTACTAAAAGACAGTCTAAATAGTCTAAAAGACTGTTGAGTCTTTAATACACTCACGAACTGCAAAATTTAGCAAAACATCACTTTAATCACATATTAATCATATATTTTGCCTGTTGCTGAAGAGGACTGTCATGCAGACAATGCCTTTAAAAAAAAGGCCAATGTAACAAAACCCAAGCAAGTACACATATGCAAAACTGAAAATATTATCCAAGTTATTTACCAGAAGGTTTAATTTGGGCCACTCAAGGCTAGATGGGCCAAAATTAACTAAAAATTTGTGAGAAACCCATCAAAACAGACCTGAAGAATTAAAAAGAAATTATGAAGGTTGATTTTCTAACATTAGTGAAGTTCTCTGCAGCATTGTCCAGTAACAGCAACAAAGACCTGATTTGATANGTGCTACTCACAAACAGCTTGCTAAATATCCATTTGTAAATACAAATAGCGGATTTGTACATAGCAGAACATGCACTTAGTTTGACTGCACAACTACAGTCCCAAAACATTAGGAAATAATGAATGTGGAAACCAGAATGTATTTAAATAATTCAAAACTACAGTATTCAAACCCAGAGTTTTGCTTTATTTGTTCTGAAAAAAATACACCCAAGATGAAGGTCTTATATTAAAATGAAATATTGTAATTACAAATCTCCTATTCCCAATAATATATTTTTTTCTAAGTAAATATTCACAACTCAAGGAAAATGTTACTTTCATACCTGTAATGACTATTAGCAATACACCTACAAATGCTACTTGAGAAACAGTGGAACATAATTAAATGCAATAATATCAAATAAAACCAACATGGTTTTGGAGTATCTGATTGTTAACCTTCCTCATGAAACAAATGTTAAAAAAATAAATAAAACATACAGTACTTTGCCCACACTGTAATTTGTCAACTGTTGAGGAAATTGGCATGTCTTTTCTGCTGATTTATTGGTTAATCCCAACAATCCATTGCGGAAAAGGCCAACAATGAATTACAATGTGGGAAAAAATTAAGCCGTGCATTTAAAAAATATTTAACTATACAGCCCTTAAAGCAAATTTCAGTCTTCTCATAGACCTAGCTAAAATATTTGGGCTATTACTGTAGATAGTAATTTAATTGTTTCAAATGTTCTGTCTCTTAGGAGTTATACCCTGTATAGTAGCTTTGCTAATAGCACAACACACTGTGGAAAAAAAAAGCAAATTGGGCTTATTATAATGCACAAGACATATTCACCAGTACCAATGACTGTTGAAATTTGAAAAGTACTAAAAGACAGTCTAAATAGTCTAAAAGACTGTTGAGTCTTTAATACACTCACGAACTGCAAAATTTAGCAAAACATCACTTTAATCACATATTAATCATATATTTTGCCTGTTGCTGAAGAGGACTGTCATGCAGACAATGCCTTTAAAAAAAAGGCCAATGTAACAAAACCCAAGCAAGTACACATATGCAAAACTGAAAATATTATCCAAGTTATTTACCAGAAGGTTTAATTTGGGCCACTCAAGGCTAGATGGGCCAAAATTAACTAAAAATTTGTGAGAAACCCATCAAAACAGACCTGAAGAATTAAAAAGAAATTATGAAGGTTGATTTTCTAACATTAGTGAAGTTCTCTGCAGCATTGTCCAGTAACAGCAACAAAGACCTGATTTGATATATTTTTCTGCTTAGGACCACCTGAACATTTTTCAGTCCACAAGCCAAAACCATACACAGCCCCTGTTTATGTGCTCTCAGCTTCTGCTGTTGATACTCCTTCAGCTAGTAAAAAAATATGTAAATATTTACTGAGACAAAAGCAAAGCAAACCCACAGCATCTGAATGAAAGCACCTCTATTACCTGGTCCTACAGTCACTTTTTTGAGAGATGCGAGTCCAAAATATTGGGAGAAAAGTAGTGAAGCAGCAGTCAGTCATCTTTTTGTGCTCATTTAAGTTTGAATTACATGCTTTGTACAGTTTTCCCCTCTTTTGTTGAGATAAAAATAAACAGTGAAGATTTCCTCTCAATCAGCTTTCTACCAGATTTTTTCCCCCTCAGCAGCTGACCTAAAGACTATTACAAACAAACAGAAAAACAAAACCAAAACCAACAAAAAAACCCCAAACAACGAAAACCAAAACAAATTTTAAAAACCTTACACACACTAAAACTAAAAGCAAACAAACCCAATTATTTCCAGATACTTAACTGTGATTTGTGTGGTTTGTTTTAAGTATCTTGGGCCAAGAAGAAGAGGTATGAGTATGAGGACTGTCTATTGTCTGATACTGTCTAGAAACTAAAGGGGAACTGTTAGACCTGAGCAAAAAATTACATGCCAAGAAATCACAGCAGAGCTCACAGACAGTATCTGGCAGGTTTTTACTGGGACACCTCTGGACAGTTTATCAGCAGCAATACCAATACTGCCTCAGGGGAACCAGACTGTACTAATTCAGGACTCGGAGAGATCGCTCTGAAACAGATGACACAGCAGATGAGAAATAGTGACCACAGCAAGAGTTGGTAGCACGATAACCTACCTCACCAGGGTATAAATGTCACCACAGAAGAACTGAGGAGATGCACCTGAGAACTATTTGAAGGGATGAAACAGCACTCTCAGAGGTGTTTGGCTACACCAGAGCGTACACTGCAAAGTTTTTCTGTGACAAAATGATCTAATTCCACTTGCCAAATTGTATTTACAAAGCTTAGAGCCTCTGTCTTGTACACATGCACAGAGTCAGCTTTTAAAGAGATGTCATTCATGTTACACTTACATGCTGTATGGAATGGTGTCATTTTGAAGAAATCCTGTATTTGCGAGCCATTATTCATTCAGAGACCTCCCAGTGTATTTATTCGGTAAGAGCAAAACCTATCTTAACTACTTTCCACATTACGGAACTTTTCAGCTGCTTTTTATTTCTTGAGAATTTTATCATCTTTCTAAACCTGAGATTAATGATCACTGCTCATTGCAACAGGTCATTTCCTTGGTCCTTATTCTGCTGTTCCAAGGGAGTTTATGGGACCTAAAGCTCTGCTGTAGAGGCAGCTGGAAGATCCCCAACCGCAGTGTTTCACAGGCCACGTTAGCCAACTCTGAGCTACACTTCAAACCTGCAAAAATACTGTTGCTCAACAGCACAAGAAGGGCACTGGAGGTGGGGGGAGGAGAATGTAAGGTCAGCACAAACCATGACACACAGCTATCAGCTGAGAAACAGTCCCTTGGCAATAGCTGGGAGCTGACTGAAGACAGTCCACCAACACTTCAAATATCAAGAGGCTCCCCAGAGAGGCCACAGGATCAAGGATGGCAGAAAAGGTGTTTTGTAACCACATATAGGGCACAGTTGAGGAATAATGTACGAGGTGCCCAAATTCATTCTGATTTTAATGCTTATTGATTTTATTATACTGCTCTTACATGTTGTCTGGTAGCACTTTATAAATGTTTTATGTAAAATAAATAATTCAAGAAAGACACTGCTTTCTTCAGAAAAGTTTATGACATCATGAGAGCTGGTTTTTGTTACTATGCTGACTGCAGTGATGAAAGAAAAAAGGAAAATGGGGATCTAGACATTTCAAACGTGACCATTTTCTAAATCACAGCTGCTTCTTGTGTTACAGCAACACTACGGTCAGGACTGTATTAGCTATACAATATAATATAGTTTTGTCCCTTTCTGGTGCTGTTTTTCACATTTTTTTCCTCTCCTCTAAATCTTGATTACAAAACCATAACCTTAAATAAAATGGATTGCAGTTTATTGTACTTGAATGTCATTTTATTTTCCCATTATCTTCATTTGTTCTACTGTCTTCAGTAGCACTTGCACTGTATCAAAGGGAGAAACTGCAAACTGAAAAAGCCACTTTCAACTTAACTGAATAAATTGGCATCTGCTTTTTTAACACATTTTTGGCCTACTTAACTGACAACAGCCAGCCAATCATAATGCCTACAATCTGTCTGGCAAACTGCTTCTATTAAGTTCATACCCTTGCTCAATGTACATTCTCACTGAAGCACCTGCTGGTCAATTCTCATGGACCACACTGCAAGATCAAGAATTTACCTAGATGATTTCTCTGACAGTGGTGTCTCAGTAACAATGGATTTTATGTCACCGCATGAACATTTCCACTCACGACTGAAAGGGAATTAACAGATTACAGAATCACACATGGTTATATACCTGTATTTCTTACAGCTGTAAAGCTAGCTCTTAATCCTTCTGTATAGAATGTTTCCTGACTTCACAGAATCATTGCAGCATAAAGTAAAATACATGAATACATTTTACCTGGGGTGTGTGCACACAGGTAGTGTGCAAATCTTACTGCAAGTCATCATAAAGCCAGAGTACTGCTCACTTCCCATGAATCTGCTCTGTAGGGCAGATGGAGCAAACAGGGAAAGGGAGCAGAGTTTAGAGTCTTAATTCTTAGTTTTGACAAGAAGGATTTTCTTAGGTGCTTATTCTAGTAGTTACAACATCTATTCAAGACAAGAGTAGAAATCCAAGAGTAACTCCTCTTTCTTGAAATGTAATAATCTCTCTCATACCTTCACTCCAAGAAATCATCACAGCAATTTAGACCAGAAGCTTGCTAGACTACAGACTCAAACCTCACAAAGAGCAAGTAAATGAGGACTTCTATTCACTTTTCAGTGAAAATATTGAGCCAGTGTCAAATGACATTCACCATCTTTCACTACCCTACTCACTAGATCCTACTACTTCAGCATATTTCTTAGCTCTGACTCAGCACTGTTTTAGAAATGATAAAAGTGCTAAAAATGAAAGGTAAATGAATAAAAGGAGCTCACAAAAAAAACCAAAAGAGAGCATTGTTTCAGAGAATAATGAAAGTCATTAGTATCAGCTTTGGTCTTACACATCCATACATTATGTCCTTGACATATTAAGAAGTGGCACAGTCTGAGGGCAGAACCAGCTAAAAAACAAACCCTGACAAGGACTAAAGTGGGATTAATAGTTGGAAAACATGATGGATCTTTACTACAGCTGACAGAGTCACACACATCAGTACAGAAACAGAGACATTTCCAAAACACAACACAGATGGATAAGAATCTTCTCATCTCTAGTACAACCAGAGAGATTAGAGCTGGCAGCAGGAGGAGAGATCCTCCTCTCTTAGAGAGCAAGATGTCTTTCTGAAGGAATGGGAACCCTCTGCTAATGCCTGCAGAGATTACAGGACCAGAAGGAATAGTTATGGTAATTGTTTACTGTTCTGAATATATATATATAAATGCCTTTGTCTCTTATAACTTGCTCTTATCCATTCAGAACACAATTATGCAGCAGTCCTATTGAAACAATGTGTTTGCCATTAGTACCTAATACATGGCACACTAAAGTCTCTACTTTAGAGGCCTTTAGTAGACAGTATTTGTGCAGCCAGAGAGATGAAACTATGAAGGGTTTCTAATCTAAACATATAAGGTACAGAAAGACTTTAAAAGTTCTGTTGATTTATTGATTCAAAGTCTTGAAGACACGTGGCACTACGTGAACAAGCTGTCTCCACACTTCCACAACCATTACATATATGTATATAAATATACGAAAATCTTATGGGCAATCCATTTTTAGAATAGCAATGCTTTAAGAAGTTCTGTATCAGTATAAAAACTAGCAGGAGGAGAAGTGCACAATCAGGTTCTCTGTACTGTAAGCTGGGTCACATAATTATACATTAAGACTGACAGAGTTTCACCTCGTGTGTTTGCTTTTTTATTTATCTTAGGTCTTAAATGCCAACATTTCTACACAGCTTGCATTCAGACTCAATTTGGTGTGTTCAGTGAACTCAGATCCCATCTTTCTCTGGATACTCAGGCCGTTTTCATGTGCCCTTGTGCAAACAAAGGGTTAAAAACTTTTCTTATGTTCCTACTGGGTTGTAAAAGAAACTGCTGAAGCTGATCAATGACCACTGTTAAGACCTGGAAACCAATTATAAACCTGAAATTTGTGATGAACAAAGCTCTGAAACACTAGGATGAAAACTACTGAATTAGTCCAGTTCATTAAAATCATTAATAGTCATGAAATGAAAACCACCAGAGTCCAAAAAGGCTTAATGCCCTATCCATATTAATTAGATGGGAGTAAATCTGAAGTGAAAAGCAGCACATGCTTTGTAGAATTAGCAATTGCTCTCTACAGACTACACAGATCTCTATTAAAATTCAGTTTAATTAAAATTGATCACGTTAAGAAACTGATGTGGTTAATTAACTGAATTCCTGGACTTCTTTTCATACATTTCACAAATGCATTGTACCCTGCTTTCTTGGGTGACAGCTTATGTTGCAGTGAAAATCTTGATTTCACAGGTTAATGCTGCATGTTCCGTGAGGCTGCATGTTCCTGTGTGTCCCCCAGAAAACCCTCGCAGCCCAGGGAAAACAACAGGCCCTAGAAGCTACCAAAATCTACCACCAGAAAACCTGGCTGGAGTCTAAAAAGTTTATCTGGTAGATCAGCATGAAACTTGGATCACATCTAAGGAACCAGCTGTGGTCTCCTAAGGTCTGTCATCAGAACTAAACAAAATATACAGGGAAGATATAAATAGATTCATCTGCTGTACCAGCATTGACCATAAACAGCCAAAGGCTCTGGTCCCCGCAGTTAATATCACCAGGTAGACTGTAACAACTTCAGTTGCTGTAACACCCTGTCCCCATTGCCTCACCAGGATGCATGAATTAACAGGGTTTGGCTCAGGGCCTAATCCTAGGCCTGCCCAGGAACACAGAGTTAGCCTAAACTTCCGTGGTCTATATGGTGATTCCCACAGGGCTGTCAGACTGGTGCTTCCAAGGGTTTGCAGTATCATCCTCTAGAAAATGAGGCTACCAGTTCTAGAGTTTCAAAGTGGACTTGGCAATGCTAGATTAACAAGTGGCCTTGATGATATTAAAGGTCTTTTCCAAGCCAACTGATTTTATGATAAACCACTGGTGCCATACCAGCTCCAGAAGACTGGATGAATCACATCTAATAAAGATTCATTTTTATCATACCATTGTTTGTACAACAAAATATTAGGGGATAGAGCTAATAGAAGTCAAGAAGACTCTACTTGGGTATGAGATACCAACTTACCCTGTTCCAGCCACACTGAAGCAAGTTTAAAATTGGTTCCCCCCTAGGAAAGCAGCCCTACTTTTATGCAGGGGATGACTCCTTTTGACACATTTGATGACACCAAACTGGGAGGAGTGTCTGACACAGCAACAGGCTGTGTTACCATCCAGAGAGACCTGGACAGACTGGAGAGCTGGGCAGGGAGAAATTTAATGAAATGTAACAAGAGCAAGTGTAAGGTGCTGCATCTGGGGCACAACAACTCCATGTATCAATACAGGCTGGGGGCTGATGTACTAGAGAGCAGCTCTGGAGAAAGAGACCTGGGGGTCCTGGTGGACAGGGGGATGACCATGAGCCAACAATGTGCCCTTGCTTTGGCCAAGAAGGCCAATGGCATCCTGGGATGCATTAAGAGAAGTGTGGCCAGNCTTGTGCAAACAAAGGGTTAAAAACTTTTCTTATGTTCCTACTGGGTTGTAAAAGAAACTGCTGAAGCTGATCAATGACCACTGTTAAGACCTGGAAACCAATTATAAACCTGAAATTTGTGATGAACAAAGCTCTGAAACACTAGGATGAAAACTACTGAATTAGTCCAGTTCATTAAAATCATTAATAGTCATGAAATGAAAACCACCAGAGTCCAAAAAGGCTTAATGCCCTATCCATATTAATTAGATGGGAGTAAATCTGAAGTGAAAAGCAGCACATGCTTTGTAGAATTAGCAATTGCTCTCTACAGACTACACAGATCTCTATTAAAATTCAGTTTAATTAAAATTGATCACGTTAAGAAACTGATGTGGTTAATTAACTGAATTCCTGGACTTCTTTTCATACATTTCACAAATGCATTGTACCCTGCTTTCTTGGGTGACAGCTTATGTTGCAGTGAAAATCTTGATTTCACAGGTTAATGCTGCATGTTCCGTGAGGCTGCATGTTCCTGTGTGTCCCCCAGAAAACCCTCGCAGCCCAGGGAAAACAACAGGCCCTAGAAGCTACCAAAATCTACCACCAGAAAACCTGGCTGGAGTCTAAAAAGTTTATCTGGTAGATCAGCATGAAACTTGGATCACATCTAAGGAACCAGCTGTGGTCTCCTAAGGTCTGTCATCAGAACTAAACAAAATATACAGGGAAGATATAAATAGATTCATCTGCTGTACCAGCATTGACCATAAACAGCCAAAGGCTCTGGTCCCCGCAGTTAATATCACCAGGTAGACTGTAACAACTTCAGTTGCTGTAACACCCTGTCCCCATTGCCTCACCAGGATGCATGAATTAACAGGGTTTGGCTCAGGGCCTAATCCTAGGCCTGCCCAGGAACACAGAGTTAGCCTAAACTTCCGTGGTCTATATGGTGATTCCCACAGGGCTGTCAGACTGGTGCTTCCAAGGGTTTGCAGTATCATCCTCTAGAAAATGAGGCTACCAGTTCTAGAGTTTCAAAGTGGACTTGGCAATGCTAGATTAACAAGTGGCCTTGATGATATTAAAGGTCTTTTCCAAGCCAACTGATTTTATGATAAACCACTGGTGCCATACCAGCTCCAGAAGACTGGATGAATCACATCTAATAAAGATTCATTTTTATCATACCATTGTTTGTAAGGAGAAGGTATTGTGGATAGAGCTGTTCTGTTCTTGGTAAGAAGATTTCAGGATTTTTTTACCTGTACTTTACACATTGGCATGGTTTAGTCTGTGGAAGCAACTTGGTTACAAATGATGCTGTGACAATTCTCATCTTAGAGCATCACTTCTTAGAAAATATCAGCAAATGGTCCAGTGCCTGCCCCTTACATCACACTGTACAAGAGGACATCAGTGCAGTCACTGTTTGAAAGAAAACGGGCAAACATCAGAACTGATACAGCACAGAGGACCAGGCTACAATAACCAGATTATCCTCTGAACTGCCACATGAATGGCTTCCAACCTTTCAGGAAGTATAGTGACATGTGGATTCTCTACTAATTATAAGCAATGATACTTCTGGATCTGCTCCAGGCAGACTTCAAAGGTAAAAGCCCAAACTTTTAGAAGACTAGCCAGACAACTCCTGAAGGAGAGTAGATCCAAAGTCTGAAAATGGCACAAAGGCTAGATGGAGGCTAAAATAATTACCAATAAATTATAATACAATAAATATATAAGAAAGAACATGGCTTCACAGATTAATTTTACCTGCCTTCAATGTATATTAAAATCTATATGAATAATGGCATCGAACTTGGTACAACCACATCTCATTCTTCATTCCTTCTGACCATTATGTAAATGATAAAATGGTATTTTCCTCTCTGAATACACTTTCCTAATTGAGCGTCACTATTAGCAGCCAATGATAAGATTATATTTTGCACATAGATATTTCATACAGGATGCATGTGGATGAACATGCATATATATATATGTTTAGATAGAGCCAACTNTCTTGCCCTGTTTCAGTAAAAAGCTCATGGTTCAAGTAATGTAAAATACACGCATTCAATCATTTTCCTTTTCCCTAAAGGCAAACACTTTCTTATCATGGTGAAACAGGAGTCATGTGCTGATGCATTGGAGAGCCAAAGTTCTTTTAAGCTTCATCAGAAAATTGAATACTTACTGCAACCTATCATTTGGAACTGCAGAGTAAAACAAAAGCGTAATGCAAACAAACACAGGAGGTTCAGTCAGCATTATCAAGTATTGCATAAGCCTAAACAGCTGCCTTACAAAAGAAGAATACACAAGCACAGACAAAAAATCAAATAGAAGAATTTAACTCCGGGGGAAAAAAAAAATCTATTCATATTTAAATCAGGATTCCATAGTCAATAGTTAAAATTCAATCAATTGAAAGGAGATGCTCTCTATGTGCTTGCCTTGGAAGAGAGGTTATTTTAGGACAGCATTCTCCCAAGGAACCACAAAGAGGGCAAGGCCTTAGCACAGCAGGTGTGCACTCTTCACTTCAGCAGCATCTTTTTATAATAAAAAGGGAATATTCAGATTTTGAAAATTCGAATGACAGTACCAGTACAACTGGATAAAATAGAATAGAATTAAAGAAACCACGTGGTAATTAATGCAGGTTCTGCACTGATAAAAAAATCTCTTAGAAAATTATATTCTAAATCACCTTACTCATGTTTCTTAGGGACTCAGATCTTCTTTTTCTCAGAGGGACTTTGCTGGGCTACTAGGTCAAACCACATCTCTTCCCTTCACAAGAGAAGAATGAATGGGAGCTGTCTCTTTCAAAGTAAGAATCAAAGGAGCTGACGGGAGTCATGAGAGGTGACAGAAAGGGAACAAGAAACATGTGAGGAACAAATCCATCCCTTGCAGAATGGGCCAGATCCCAAACCCCAAGTGACTTCTCGGGCACTTGCTGCCTGAGGTTCAGTGTTTTCTGGAGCCATTCTGGCCTGTCTCTCTCACGCTGCTTGCAGCCAGCACACCACTGCTCCCTGGCACACTCAAGTAATATATGATTTCCAAAAGTCCTTCCCCATCCATCTTTTCCCTATAATCTCTTTCCTAAGAAAAGAAAACTCTAAGAAAGAATATCCAGTTATATAAAGGGTCATCTCTCCACTGCTCTCCTACTGATGCCCTTTTCTTGATGCTAACATCGTTTAAATGGGTTAGATCCATTTTGGCAATGAATTATAACCTCCTGTCAGTGTTTTAGAATAAAGGATACATTAAACAATGACCAGGACCAATCTTCCCTAGTAACTAAAAAAATGTAAAACTTAGATTACACTTTCCAGTACCTTCAGCCCCATAAATGAAGATTTACAGTTTATTGAGCCCCATTTAACGCAACCTTAGCCAGCTCTGGTAGAGCAATCATTTGCACACTACGTGTTTTATAAAAGTTACAGGTGAAAAAGGAACAAGGCTTGTGAAACAATTCCATGCCACAAACAGGAACACCACTTCCAGCAAGACAGATTTTGTAATAAATACTTATGAAAGGAATTACCCCCAGCAAAATTGAATTATAAACACAGAGGCCAATCTTCATCTATTTCATAACCACATAAAGCTACTTCAAATCTGTTAAGTTAGTGGCTTCCTCCTGACTTACACATGAAACCAAGAAAAAGAAACAGAAAACCCTTGATTGACCACTGTAAAGACAGCATATGTAGCAGCCCAGTTTAAACAGACCAGGAAGGCAAAAAACAAACAAACCACACCAATTTCTTTCACAGTTAACAGACAGAAGCATCAGAACCAAAGACATATTTGCCAAAAAGCTAGCTTCAAAATCAGTAATTGAAAGGGATTATATAGTCCTTTATGTTGGTGACATCAGCCAGACTATTTATATGACTTTCAGATGCCTCATACACAAAGTATGTTAACTCAATAACTCCTCATCCGGGTTCCTAAACACATCTTGGGCCCATTACTTGCAGCAGTAGGTACAGAATGCAGACTTTGGNTAAGCTTAAAAGGCTGCTTTACAAAAAAAAAATCCACAAGCACAGACAAAAAATCAAAAAGAAGAATTTAACCCCGGGGGAAAAAAAAAATCTATTCATATTTAAATCAGGATTCCATAGTCAATAGTTAAAATTCAATCAATTGAAAGGAGATGCTCTCTATGTGCTTGCCTTGGAAGAGAGGTTATTTTAGGACAGCATTCTCCCAAGGAACCACAAAGAGGGCAAGGCCTTAGCACAGCAGGTGTGCACTCTTCACTTCAGCAGCATCTTTTTATAATAAAAAGGGAATATTCAGATTTTGAAAATTCGAATGACAGTACCAGTACAACTGGATAAAATAGAATAGAATTAAAGAAACCACGTGGTAATTAATGCAGGTTCTGCACTGATAAAAAAATCTCTTAGAAAATTATATTCTAAATCACCTTACTCATGTTTCTTAGGGACTCAGATCTTCTTTTTCTCAGAGGGACTTTGCTGGGCTACTAGGTCAAACCACATCTCTTCCCTTCACAAGAGAAGAATGAATGGGAGCTGTCTCTTTCAAAGTAAGAATCAAAGGAGCTGACGGGAGTCATGAGAGGTGACAGAAAGGGAACAAGAAACATGTGAGGAACAAATCCATCCCTTGCAGAATGGGCCAGATCCCAAACCCCAAGTGACTTCTCGGGCACTTGCTGCCTGAGGTTCAGTGTTTTCTGGAGCCATTCTGGCCTGTCTCTCTCACGCTGCTTGCAGCCAGCACACCACTGCTCCCTGGCACACTCAAGTAATATATGATTTCCAAAAGTCCTTCCCCATCCATCTTTTCCCTATAATCTCTTTCCTAAGAAAAGAAAACTCTAAGAAAGAATATCCAGTTATATAAAGGGTCATCTCTCCACTGCTCTCCTACTGATGCCCTTTTCTTGATGCTAACATCGTTTAAATGGGTTAGATCCATTTTGGCAATGAATTATAACCTCCTGTCAGTGTTTTAGAATAAAGGATACATTAAACAATGACCAGGACCAATCTTCCCTAGTAACTAAAAAAATGTAAAACTTAGATTACACTTTCCAGTACCTTCAGCCCCATAAATGAAGATTTACAGTTTATTGAGCCCCATTTAACGCAACCTTAGCCAGCTCTGGTAGAGCAATCATTTGCACACTACGTGTTTTATAAAAGTTACAGGTGAAAAAGGAACAAGGCTTGTGAAACAATTCCATGCCACAAACAGGAACACCACTTCCAGCAAGACAGATTTTGTAATAAATACTTATGAAAGGAATTACCCCCAGCAAAATTGAATTATAAACACAGAGGCCAATCTTCATCTATTTCATAACCACATAAAGCTACTTCAAATCTGTTAAGTTAGTGGCTTCCTCCTGACTTACACATGAAACCAAGAAAAAGAAACAGAAAACCCTTGATTGACCACTGTAAAGACAGCATATGTAGCAGCCCAGTTTAAACAGACCAGGAAGGCAAAAAACAAACAAACCACACCAATTTCTTTCACAGTTAACAGACAGAAGCATCAGAACCAAAGACATATTTGCCAAAAAGCTAGCTTCAAAATCAGTAATTGAAAGGGATTATATAGTCCTTTATGTTGGTGACATCAGCCAGACTATTTATATGACTTTCAGATGCCTCATACACAAAGTATGTTAACTCAATAACTCCTCATCCGGGTTCCTAAACACATCTTGGGCCCATTACTTGCAGCAGTAGGTACAGAATGCAGACTTTGGCTGGGGACAAGGTAGAAGATGATGTAAATCATTTAAATGAACATGTGGAAAATGGAGGTGCTGTCAGAAAAAGTTACTGCTGGACCTCATTTCCAAAGTCTGCCCGAGAGCATTAAAGGGAAACTGTGCACTACAGGAATTCTCATAGCTGACGCTGGAAAAAAAACCAGACAAGAATAATTCTCTGAAAAGCCATACTAAAGGGTACTGTTTAGCCCAATATGTTGTCAACTTGTCAGCATCAAATCAATGATCATATATTTTTTAAAAAAATTGATATTTATAGAAATTTGTGTCTCCTGCTCTCCAATGCAGATATTTAAAGACTGCATGGAATATTAAGGATTGTTTCATTATTTCTTGCTGAAATGCTAAGTAGGTAAGATAAAGTAACAGCTGCAGTCAAGATGTAGAACTGCTATGTACTTCTCCCTAGTTTCTGTCATAACTTTCTTTTATTTCCATAACGATTATAATTCTTGAAATTACTACTTGTAGTCTTGTGCACGTAAAAAAATGTTGTGTCCATACACTGAGCATTAACTACTTCATGAAAGTTCAGACTCCTCAGGATATTTTAAAGGAATGTTTACCCAGGCTGTCATCTTTTAACTTGAGGAAATTCTCAGCAGTGTCTGCCAGTCTTGTTAGCATCCTGTGTTTTGTCATTTTCCTTAACGTGACCCTTCATCCTACAAAAACTGTCAGAATTTAAAATGCTTGAGGTGGAAACCAACTGAAATTTCTAGTAATTAGATTTTTATATGTGAAAGTCTCTCACACTATATATTTGAATGAAAAACCTCTATTCCTGCTGTTTGGGAAGGCAATATTTACTTTGGTTGTACAAAGCACATAGTCCTTCATGTTAATTATGTACCTTTTCATGCTATTCTGGAAGTATTATTATTATATTTGGTTAAACACACAAAAATTATTGTTGGTAAAATATTCTAATTATTCCTACAGTAAGTTTAAAACCTACACCTTGCTGCTCAATGGAAGAAAATATCTCTAAAAATTACAAGTTAAGTCACCTAGAATGCCATCAGGAAGGAAGACGACACATACACAGCGCCCATGCACCACAAGTTCAGTTTCAGTTCATCATATCATACCAGAGCCCCTGTTTCAATAACCTATTCTTGTGCCATGGAACAAGGAGCTTTGAAGCAACCTCTTGTGTTAATTTTGCATGAAAACACCATCTGGCCCTAAACAACTATCTAGGCTATGGATCTGTTATAGCCTAGATATGGTCAACATGATATTGAAAGGTCATAGAAGGGTCTAATTATATTCCTTAGTACTTAGAGGCCATGGTCACTGGAGCATGATTATAATCACTCAGGCCAAACAAGACTCATTTATAATTTTAATTATCAGTGAATCAGACATCTCTCAAAGAGTTGTTCCACGTAAAAGAATTACATGACTGTTGCTCAAAATAACTGTCTTGTCTTGTTTGTCTCTAAAATAAACCCTTGAGATACCCTCAGTTAATTCCCTGTTGATATATTTAGAATCCATCAATCTTCTCAACCACTGCATATTAACATATATGGAGTATTGTATAACTGCACACAAAACCCTGCCTTGTGTTACAACACTATCATCTGTTACAAGGAATTTTTCAAAAATCCAGAATTCTAAACCTAGGAAATATCAAGCTAGGGCTGACCTTACAATTCCATTCACTCCCTTGTGCATAATGACACAACATGTACAAAACAGACTGCAATGATATTTTAACAAGTCTCTTGCCTCATTCATTGCACAGGGTACTGGGTTTTTTTTTTCTGAAGGGAACTGAACTGTAACTAAAGGAACACCCTCTTTGGCTGTGGAAATAAATAAATAAATAAATAAATAAATATGTTTTGAAAGAGATCAGGATAACATAAAATGAAAGGTAAGTCAATTGATAAGCTGACCTGGAAAGTATATACACCTTCACCTGTATGGATGCTATATGATGCTACATAAATCACTCAAAACACTTTTCTTGCTCTCAGATGGCCACCAATTCCTCAATTTTCTTTAAAAAAGTTCTGACTTCAGGCATGGGGTTTGATTTACAGAAATGTGATTTCTGCAAATAGAGCACGTTCAAAAGTGACCTCAGTGCAAGCTGAGCTTTCAATATATGAAGTGTTTGCTGCCACTAAGTATTCTAAAGTTGATGTCCTAAGCATCTCACATTCAGTATTCAAAAACCAGTGCAGTGGCTCCCAGCTGTTCTGGAACAGCCTTGTAAGCACTGTCTTCCTATACTTCTTGTCCCCCGTTTCCATCAGTTTTACTTTTCTACTGGACATCCTCTGTGCTCTCCACCTCACCTCTACCATCAACACTTGACCAGCTGGAAAACCACAGCTCACTGAGGCTTGGGAGCATACAAAGTGCTGTTACTGCAGTAAAAGAGGACCCCTGGAGCCATAGTCCATGTTGGAGGCGTGGCTGTGCTGGATAATGTAACTGTAGTCATCAGTGCTAAGCTTAGGAGAAAGTGAATTCAGGATCGGGTAGAAGTAGTAGGCACTAGGAGAAACACTTCACACTAGAAGATAAAATACTATGTAAAGCATTATTTTTACAAGATAAGGGACATGAGTTTATAGTATTTAAAATGATGTGCCATGACTCCTAAACAACAAAGATCCCCTACTGCTACTGCAGAAAAAAATACCCTCACTTCCTTCTCTTTTGAATATAAACATCATTTGAACCACTCAGATTTGAATCTTTATCTTCAGCTAACATTAATGTCACTAAACCTGTCAATTTGTTTTGTGCAAATAGTTCATTAAGTGCTGCCTACACATCATTTACATGATATATGAGGTACTGCTTCCCTATTTGCACAATGAGCATAGAAACTGTCACCCACTTGTCTGCTGGACATTTGAAGATCAGTGAAGAGGCATCTCTCAGCCTGTGTCATAGGGATGGCTGGACTCCCCAGTCCTAGTCACCCCATCACCAGATTTGTTGACCTACTGTGCTTCATCTTCCTTCTTGCTCAAACACCCCACCTGTTTCCAGAGGTAAGAAAGCAGTAGAAGCTGATGGGTGCTCAGGCCAGGTCTGCCTGCCTTTCAGAGGCTCAGTACCCACAGGCTGCATGCAGAGTCAGTGCCCAAAGCACCCCTGAACACATCAGTTCATTCACACTCCCAGTGATGCCATCAAGTTGTGTGCACACAGTCTGCTCCCAAAACAGGCGTTCAACAGTCCACATTACAGCCTAAGCCTCTGGGGAACAATCTCTCACACACATTTTCAGTACTGTATTACATTTGCAAATCAAAAAAGAAACTTTTGTCACATTTGACCATGGTCAAGACTACATTGTATACTGATGTTGTTTCTACCCATTTTACACACACATAGGTTAATGCAAATTTCTCCCATGCTTAAAATAGCTAGATAGAAAAAGAACAGATAGTTGTATAGTTAAAAGGAGCTTGAGTAAAATGTAGAACTAGAATCAAAGATACTTATTAAACAGAAAAAGGTAATAAATTGGATCATTTGCTTCCATATTTATGCTTTCAATCGTTAATCATATCCATTTCCATTTCTAATTTTACAATTTTTCTTTTCTTTTGACCTTTAATAAAATGTTTCAATTGATCAGGGTAATAAAAATGTGAATTATATGAGCTGGCACAGACAAAGAAAGACTGTTGAGTAATCTGTGTTCCAGATATAACAAGGAAAATGCCTGTGATTAACTAGGGACTAAAAGATATATATATAAAAAAAAATAAATCCAAGTATCATACCTTTCACTTAAGAATTCAACAAAGAACTTTGAAAATAAAACAAACCAACAAACCAAAAAACAAAACACAAACAACTAAAATTAAGGGTTCGTGGGGCAGTAGCTGTCATTCAGTTGACACACAATCTATTTGCTTATTAATACAAACATTTTTTTTAGCATAAGCAAGAACATATTCTTATCTGTTCTTGAGGTTAATTTGAGTTATATCCCCAAACCAAAATTGCTTAAATTGTTCTATAGCATAAGCATCTTAAAACTGTCTTCTTTCTTTGGCCTTTTCTAAACAGAAGTGTCAGCAAGATTATAACCAAAGCAAAAAGCCTGCTGAGCCTGCCAACCACTAATATTATTTGTTTCAATAGCATTCCTTTGAATAGCAAGTATTGATTTTCTACATCGGAACTCCTACACAAAGAGCATTAAAAGCAAAATTATACTTCCTATTTTTTCCTCTGTCTTAAGAACCATTGCTGAAGACTGACACCACAGTCACCAGGGTCTGAAAAGTTTGAGCTGAATAGATCGATACTTAGGAAGTCTAGGATTTTTTTTTCCTTTTTAAGAGTTCTTTCTACAGTGTAAAGTCACTTCTGCCAGAAAGGATGGGTATTTTTCCTTGGATAGAGGCAATTAGCTAAAATGCATTATTCCATTACTATTTGATCTCAGTTACCTGTGTTCCTCAAAGTATTACTCACATGAAATTCAGGCAAGTGAAAGCAACATGGAGGAAGAACGAAAGCACAGAGAGAAGGGTGCCAGGGGGCTGGTGGAAAGAAGCAGCTAACTCTGGTGGAAAAAGAGACCAAGGTCAGAGGTGTATTCAGAGGCAAAAGAAAGAGCAGAACGTGCATAGGAAGGCTAGGAAAGCAACAGAAAAGCTGCAGGAGGTGACAAAGGGACCTAGAGCTACCAGGAAACAAAATGTAAATATATTGCACTCTTCAGAAAAATATCTCTGTGCAAAGGACAGGTGCTTCACCAGGTTTCCTTACTCCTTCAGCAGCATCCCCAGCCACCATACGTGCCAAGGGCCAGGGCCCCATGAGGCTGCAGGGCTCAGCTGGCGACGCTTTTTGTCGTTTCTCTTACAAGCAGCAGCACCTTTTTTTACTTCTAAACTTTGTAACATCTTTTCTTAAAAAATGCCAAGAAGCTAGAGAGCTGGCAGTCAAATGGAGTGGGATTACTCACATACACTGCAGAACAATGATAGGGCTCAGTTTTAACTTCTGACTTAGTAAGTACCAATGTTTATGAACATGTTCCTTATCATCAGCTTAAGACATTATTCAGTGGTGGCATTTCCATCATACTATGATAATTATGGTGCACTTTCACTTCTGTAACAGCAAATTTTAATTAGAGTTAACAGAGCTACAAGCTAAGATTTGGTCCCACTATAGCTACAGTATTGTCACCAGCATTTTGTTGAACAAGGATGACCCTGGAGTACCCATGGTGACAATTACTGCAACACGATCACTAAAGAGACATGAGGGAGTTAACATACTGTCTTTGCACTCTGCCTGCACACACGGTTTAGATATGTCCAATAAAAGACACAGTGCTTCATAAAGAATAAGCAATGACATTTAACTTCTAGGCTTCTGATCCCAAGGAGGGAATTTGGATTTCAGAGCCTGATGTCTGCAATGCATGGAGGAACTTGGCATTTCAGAGTGGGATTCAAAACAACTAGTGCACTGAAGTCCAGAGAAAAATCTGAGCTTACATTTCAACGTAAATGCCACTGAATACATTTATTCAGAGATAAATGTAGCACAAGTGCTAACACACCAAGTACTGGACCTTCTTCTGAGGGTAGGCTCTTCAATCTGTTCTTTATGAGATCCGATCAAGAGTTTCTGTTTTATGTTGAGGGTTTTCTAAATGTGATGGATAACAAGGAGGTGATCACACTGTTCACACTACCACAACACTTGGACCTTTGCTCAGGGTGTAAGAGGTCAGGTTCATTGCCTTCCTTAGCTAACAAGGTTCAGGTCTATGTTTTCCAGCCCCAAGGAAAGTGCCTTTAACCCAGGGTGTGTATCAAGCTACAGAGTGATTCCTGCGATTCCTCCTGCAAACCCTGTGCTATTATGCAGAAAGAAGTATTGACCCAAGGGAAAACAAAATCAAACAAAACACGAGAAAGAATGAGCACAGCTGGTTTCATGCATAGGACACTTTGCCTCTAGGTTCCTGGAATATGATCTCAGTTCCTGAGCCTACGCTGTGACACCTTCTACCCTAATGTCAGTTTTCTGTAAATGCAGAAGTTGTCCTGAAGAGAAGTGAGGCTCTTTAACACTGTCCAGCACACACTCAACTCCACCATCTCTATCATCCAGCCGTTCCACCAGCTGCACTGTAACATCACTTACCTCCCACAAATTACTCTAATTACTCTTATTAATTTTACTATATTATAATATTATTATTATATAACATATTATTATTCTTTTCTTAAGTACTAACATATTTTAAGTTTACTTACCTCAGTAGGGCACTGTCTCCCCACAGAAAAACTCTCACCTTTGTGCTTGAGAAGCAAAGAAGTGACTGGAAATGCTACCTAACAATATGATATTAGCAGTTGAAGAAATGGGGTGGGGGAATCCAATTAAAGGAGAACAACTAAGATAAAAACTGTGCCCCCAGTTTAAGCAAAACCTAAAAGGAAGATTTAATTACTACAGTGTGTTGGAGTATCAGAGACAGTTCTAGATTAATAAAAGAATATTCAAACAAAAAGCTTATTAACTCAAAGTGCACATTTTTATTTAATTAAAGGTAAAACAGAAAGAACGGTAATAGGTCAATAATAATGACTTATTACTTCCTTTATGTGGCACATTTACAATAAATGGTAATTTACCATTAGAGAGACATATTAAATTTTTTTTTTCTGCTAAAGAAATTAACATTAGTCATGTGGAGAAAGAGAAGGTTCTCCATTTCCAGCTTGAGGATTTGCATTCAACAAGGCAGTCTGAGGATATTACAGACCACATTCCCCCTTTAGCAATGCAGGAAGAATTAAAGCATAACCATGTATGACATCATTCCAGCTGTACGCTGATGGGCTACAGATCGTTTCATCCATGCTATTTGAAAAACATTTCACTTTCCAGTCATTAGACTTGCTAAATGGATTCACCTGCCATACCCTTGGAATCATTAAAAAAAGGAAAAAAAAATCTTTGGCACACAAGTGCCTTGCTTTAGTTTTATTCTTACAGCTGATTTATTATTACTTTTATTTCTCAAAAATAAGAAGTATTTTTCACTCACTTCATTGGAGAAAAAAAAAAAATCTCTATTTCCTGGTTTATTCTTGCTCTAGGCTTATTTCAAAGTTTCTGATTAACTATCTGCACAAAACAGATACACCAGACAAAACTTGTCATTACCAGGGCTGTACTGTATTTTTAAATAGCTGCCTGTTAGTCTGTTCCAAAGAGACGAGGATCAGTTTACTAATCTGAAGTCTACTTTGGATAAATTCCTTAATTATTTGACATGAAGATAGAGAGCTGCTATTTAACACTTCTTCCGATCCCAGGAAAATATCACACCATTTGCGCACTCATTATGGCTGCACTCTTAACTTCAGACTAATTTAAAAGCTTCAACTCTACAGGTGGTATTTTCAAAGCTGCCTCTAGGTCATTAATTTCTAATTGGACACCCCAACCCTCTAGGCAAGCTTTGAAAGTCTCATCCTAAATAATCAATATTCTACTTCCTAATAACCTGGTCTGCAAAAGAGCCAACAGGACAAAACATTTAGTAACTAGAGGGAGACTGCTGTGAACGTGGCAGGAAAAAAAATAGATCGTATACCCTTGTCTTCATAGTAGAATTATTCCTTGCTACCCACAAGGAGTGAAAGGGACCAGACTGACAACCAAGGGAGGAAGAGAGGGAATCTTCACAAAAAAACCCCACAACAAACAAAAATTCAGCACTCAAAGCTTCATACACCTCATAAAAACAACAGATTCAGCATCACTGTGCACAGCTTGGGTTTATGTTTTGAGTAAGTTTAAAACAATATAATCCAGAGGGAAAGAAACCAAACCAACAACAATTTGAGAGGATATTAAAAATACAAAGCAACATATTTGATAAAAATAACAACAAATAATTAAGGTATTATTACAAATTTAACCCCACATTTTTGAAATGCAGAATAAACAGATTCAAACCAGCAAGATAAATATCAGATCCTATTGGGCTAAGTATAACTCCTAGTTATATATAAAATAAGATTTCATTTGGGATATACATCAGCCTGAGTCACCTAATGAAAAGGAGAGAACTAATTACATTAAATCTAGAGGCAACAGCAGGAAAAAAAAAAAAAAAAAGGTGAAACATTTGGAAATATCTCACTGTAGACACAGAAGACTGTAAATAATTCAAAACATACCTCTCAAAATGCACCAGAAAGGGAGAGAAGATAATCTAATGTAGACCATCCCTGCTCTAATTAGCAGGCATTCTAACAGTTGAATTTTCTAGGAGAGAAGAAAAATAACCTAGCCCCAAATACAGATATTAATTATTAGTTTCTCCTAGTTTCCTGCATTCTGTAACAGTTATAGAACTGAGTAACGATTACTTTGTGGAGTCCTCCCAAAGTAAAATACCTTGATTCAGAAAAAGGATTCCATCTGTTTTAAAACACTGTATTTAAAAAACACCCACATCTTTACATTTTGAAATCCAGGTAGTTCAGTGAAATCAGAAGGACATGGCTCTTTCCCTAATGGTTCAGCCTATTTGTTCTACCTGCCTCTCTGAGACCTGACACAGCTTAGGGCACAATAGTTCTTATCACAAAAGACTTGATCCTTAAAACACTAATTACATGTTGGCATTTCCAGGCCAGACAGCACACTTCGTTTGATGTTGCACTGGGCAACAGAGCATGATGAGCTGCAATACAGGCAAAGTCAAATCTGGCAAGGAGGATGGCTACAAAACCTAGTTGAGAATGCAAACCAAACAGTTGCATAGGGCAAATATACGTGTGTGTTTGTGTGTGTGTGTGTGTGTGTGTGTGTGTGTAGATGTATAGATATATGCACAAGCACTTAAAGCTTACATCTGAAGGATGCTAAGTGCAGTAGTCACAACTCTTATACTCTGATGCATCCACACAATAGCTCATAATAGGCATCAGTGCAGGTTATACAAAAGTTTAATCGAGTCACACTTCTCTAATGACCCTTGGGTTAAAATTTTATAGTATTTCCTTCGCTTCTGCCTTGAATTTTTACACATTACCCTATAATAATACATCATGCATTGGAAAGCACAATAATAATTACACATCTTCAAACACCATTGTGGGTTTTTAAAATTATTCCTTCTCTGCCTTTTTNTTTGAGCATAACTAGAAGATGCTTTTCTCACTTTTATAAATTCACTCTGTATGCATTAAAGAAAATTTTACATAGCAAAGGAGTTTAGATTATACAGTGGAGAGGCAGCATGGACTGTGCAGGTGGTGTTCCTGAGTAAGACCAGCACCAGGATTTAACATGCACAATTCCTTTTGTGACTTTGTCCAAAGACTTAGTTTATACTCAATTAATTCTGCATTCTCCACATTTCCAGCTGTGGCAATGCAGTAACATAAGAGTGATCATATTGGGACATTCTTTGAATTCCTCCCACTCATAAAATAAATTAATCCAGCTTTTCTTTCTAGTATATCTATAGATGTTGACTATCTTGTCTTTCTATAAAGACTTATTGCTGCCATAATGCATATAGAACTCTAAAGCTGCATCCAAGAGCTGTAATTGTTTTTTACTAATACCTGGTGTTGATTTCAAAGCACTGGAAATCAATTTTGCAGATTAGTTACACATACTATTGGAATCCAAATTTTAGTCAAAGGGATGGAGCAAGCATTTGTTGCAGACTAACACCAGGGTTTTCAAAAGGTGAGCAACACTGGCTGCCATCTGACCAGCAATTAATCTTTCCTAGACTGCAGTTTCGGGTTGTGAACAAGATGGTCTCTGCAGTGATCCTTAACAGAAGACCACTGCCCATCGAGGAGTAAGCAGCCCACCTAACAGTCCCCCTGAGCAGCCCCCAGGCCTGTGCTGGGCTGCCAGTGCAGCCTGGACTGGCTGTGCTTATCCCCTGGCACTACTTGTGCAGGAGGAGCCCATGGGCAGCTCCCACTTGGTACCAGTGATTCACCACCTGCCTGGCCTTGCCTTTATCTAACAAACATGGCAACAAGTTCCCGTGTGAAGATCCATTCTGTTCAACAGTAGGAGTGACAAATGNGGTAATAAGTATATTGAAGAGGATCACGATTTTAGTACAGTATCTGTTAAACAGATACAAGTTTCCCTCCTTACCTAACATTACAGCTGACTCCTGTTGTTATAAATTTTACATTTAGTCTGACTGGAATTTGTAATCTGAAATGTTTAAATCATTCTGCTACTAATACCGCTCAGTAGCCGATCTGTGCATCATTACATGGAAATATAGTGTTATAAATCTCAAATATTTCAAAATATTTTATTTTTTTTAAATTTTGAGCATAACTAGAAGATGCTTTTCTCACTTTTATAAATTCACTCTGTATGCATTAAAGAAAATTTTACATAGCAAAGGAGTTTAGATTATACAGTGGAGAGGCAGCATGGACTGTGCAGGTGGTGTTCCTGAGTAAGACCAGCACCAGGATTTAACATGCACAATTCCTTTTGTGACTTTGTCCAAAGACTTAGTTTATACTCAATTAATTCTGCATTCTCCACATTTCCAGCTGTGGCAATGCAGTAACATAAGAGTGATCATATTGGGACATTCTTTGAATTCCTCCCACTCATAAAATAAATTAATCCAGCTTTTCTTTCTAGTATATCTATAGATGTTGACTATCTTGTCTTTCTATAAAGACTTATTGCTGCCATAATGCATATAGAACTCTAAAGCTGCATCCAAGAGCTGTAATTGTTTTTTACTAATACCTGGTGTTGATTTCAAAGCACTGGAAATCAATTTTGCAGATTAGTTACACATACTATTGGAATCCAAATTTTAGTCAAAGGGATGGAGCAAGCATTTGTTGCAGACTAACACCAGGGTTTTCAAAAGGTGAGCAACACTGGCTGCCATCTGACCAGCAATTAATCTTTCCTAGACTGCAGTTTCGGGTTGTGAACAAGATGGTCTCTGCAGTGATCCTTAACAGAAGACCACTGCCCATCGAGGAGTAAGCAGCCCACCTAACAGTCCCCCTGAGCAGCCCCCAGGCCTGTGCTGGGCTGCCAGTGCAGCCTGGACTGGCTGTGCTTATCCCCTGGCACTACTTGTGCAGGAGGAGCCCATGGGCAGCTCCCACTTGGTACCAGTGATTCACCACCTGCCTGGCCTTGCCTTTATCTAACAAACATGGCAACAAGTTCCCGTGTGAAGATCCATTCTGTTCAACAGTAGGAGTGACAAATGTAGTTGTTTTCTTGTTAGAGAGCTGAACTAGCCTGAATGACCACAATGGGTTAATGCTTTTCACAGGCTGCACAGCTCCAGGTTCCCAGCTTCTAAAGGGATGAAGACTCTACTACTCTGTTTTTAGCGTTAGCTGTAGTAGGTACAATTGTAAATGTCGCTTTACAGAGTCGCAATGTATTTCCTTCTGGGATCATAACAGAGCAGTATCTTTTGGTGCAAAATAGTTCCAGAATATATATTTCTTCTAGCAAAGACAGGCCTGTTCCATACTCCTGAAGGCCACTGAATTGTGCTTGATCTTTGTATGACCAAATATTCTTTACATGGACTGTACACAAGTATCAAGAGAATACTGTAAATGCATCCAAATGATAAATAAATTCTCAATATCTGCCATTCTTCATTTTTCACTAACACCACAGTTTTGCATACAGCAATTAAATAATACAGAGATTAAAGTTTCTCATCACTACTTCTAACACTTGTACTAGCATTCATTTCTTAGGATTTGGTTATCTTTTCAAAGTTACAATGACAAATAAGCAACTAGTTAAAACCTGAGAACTAGAGTGTGAAATCACATTCTTATTACCTGCCCTGAATGATCAAATATCACATAATATAGAATTAATTTATTTCTTTTAATTAAAGTAGATACGCTGCTGCAGCCAGCTAGACCTCAGAACACTGTCTTTAAAGCGAACCAGGCACATTACAGGAGAACAGCAATGGGATTTTAAATTAAATCACCAGTGTGCAATACTATACAATCCAGGAAGCAGCCATACTTATCCATAAACTCAGCAGCCAAACAGACTAGATTACAACTATAAGATGAAGCGGATCATGGTCTGTGGCAAATTATGTATGCATACATTACTTGTACCAGTGCCCATCCACATGCAAGGTGCTCCAGATCCTGGGCATTCCCAAGTTGCCCAGGAAATTGTTTTACCCAGTCTCTCATAAAACACACTATGTTAGAGGTAACTTTAACCCAACACTTGACTCTTTCTATGATAGTGAGCATAGCCACTGGAAACATAATGTCACTTTCCCTGCCTAGGGCAGTAGAAATGTTTCACGCTGCATATATAGTGTTTTGCATGAAGAAAGCCTTTGTCTTACACATCAGCTTTAGTGGGGAGAGGAAGGAATGAGGACACCTCACACTGTGCATCAGTGATAGGACAGGCAAGGCCGTGACACCTTTTCTGCTGCCACTGATGTTCATGCACTAAGGCACAGGGACTACTGGAGAGCAGAGTCCCCAGAAGAGCAGGTTTCATCATCTTTCTCCCAACACATTTCCCTGCACATTGTTCTGAAACACACCAAGCAGCTCCTTTGTGAATATATACAATTTTCCACAGAGATAAATAGGCAATTGAAATCTAAAGGCCCATGACCATACACTTTTTATACACAAAATGCTGTAATCTTGTAATCAATATGCTATTTAACACAAAGCCTGAGTAGCCCCTGGGGGAGGGGGGCTGCGCTGAGAATATTTAGTTGTGGTGATAATGTTTGCTACTGTCTTTGTGCTTCATGGAAATAGTCAGGACCTTAACATTACTGGTCAACAATGCTATCTGATGGTCACAGCATCCTGGATTAAGCCAGAAGTACAGGAAAAAGCAGGTAAGGCAGTACTTGTAAACAAAGCACAAGCATACCTGTTGGTTCAGACATCCACGTGCTAGGGCTCGGAGGGAATTTGCTGCCACACTTAACCACAGCACTGACAAGGACTTTTGAAAACTCATAGTCAGCTGGGCAAGATTGAGAAGCTAGAAAAAAGAAAATACAACATTGTTTGGCAGAATCAGACAAAAAGGCATGCTTCTAATAATTTCCATTATGAAAATTATTAAAGTCTCATTATGGAGGAACAGCACTGACAGACTTCCAAGCTTTAAAAGAACTCTGAGAAGAAACAGGATAGCATGTACTGAATACACTGGTTTACACAGACTGCCTCAAATCTAGTTAAATTATTAATCCGTTCTAAAGTTCTATTAGGTGAACATATCTTTAAGTGAGCATCTAATACTAGTATCTTTTACATTTAATTAGGCAATAAAAATTAAAAGCCAGCTATATAAAACTAGAAGCAGTAAAAATGAAACCATTATACCATTTCTAGATGTGTATTAAAGCAAGCTGCTGCCTTGTCCTTTCTATTGATAATCACTGCTGGAGATAGAACAGTGACTGACACATATAATAGCTCCAGCACTGAATAACTGACTTGAAGCAGGGTGTTAAATATAGAAGTCTCATGGAAGGGGAGGCTTGTTACTTTAGCTTTAGTTAGCATTTTCATTTGTAATTAGGAAAACTGTGAAAAAAATGTACTCCTGATATTTACAGCTGGTAGCAATTTGACATAAATGGCAAACATGCATGAGATTACAAAATTTGAAAAAACTAGATAATGAGAAACACATGCAATCTTAATGCGTGGCAACTATAATCTAAAACACAGAGGGAAGATGTAAACAAGCAACATAGAAAGCAAACTAACCATCAGAGAAAATTTTCTGGTGAATTCTTCTAGGTCCTACTAAGTAAAATTCAAGTAGTTTCTTGGTGCTGGCCACCTTGCATTCTGCTGAAAGCTGAAGAGGCAAAACCAGGTGATGCATGCATTCTTCAGTTTCCAGTTCAGAGCCAGGCACATTATAATGTAAACCACTATTGATTTCAGTTCACTTTAATACCCTGGACTATGAACTGTGGTGGTGGACAGCTCCAATTCATAATCCCTGTCAGATTTAGCTGCCACAGCTAAATCCACAGAGGTTGTGAATAAGAGACCTTAGAAATAATTTCAAAGTGAAATATGATCCAAACAGGCAAAGTACCATTTCAGGATGTATTCACTGAATCACAAGGTAAATTATCAACTAGGTCTTCTTCCAAGATGGACAGAGACAGTTTAATTGAATGGATACTATGATGAGCCAGGAGCTCAGGCAGTGGTGTTCTGAAAGCACTGCCTGAATCAAAGGCTGAGATGAACTGTGGCAGTCAGCAGCAATATAAGCACCTTCCATGTTTTGGACACTTGTCCTGACCTCTGTGCTGCAACACAGCAGCCCCTCAGACAACTAATTCTCCCCATGGAGAGAAAAAAACTCCCTAGGAAGTGAGCACAACCACTTCACTAGACTAATCCACAGTACAGCTCCTGGCAGATGTGCTGCCTAACCTGGGCAGGCAACATTAACAAAAGTAGTACTGCTAGACAGTCTAGACAGCGTGCAAATACTGCACAAACTAATGATGGGTCTCTTGATATTTTGCTTTTTTGTGCTTTTGCTTCCCAATCCTACATGTCTTCAGATATCTTCTACATGCACCCACCCTCTAAACTATGTTGGTTCAGTTCTTTGGCTGAGGCCAAAGATTTAGATGTCTACATTATACAAATCTTCTTCTGTATTAAATGAACCATGCCACAGATATATTATCTTTCTTCATACAGAAGTCCACAGTTGAGATATTTAGCCTAGTGGTAACTATTTATCTAATTATTGATACCTTCAATATGAGATGATCTCAAATGACTAGATTAATAACTAGGAGCAAAGAAAAAAAAAAGACTAAGAATATTAGATCAACTCTAAAAAAAGGTTCCTAATATGCATGAAATAAAGGTACCACATCTTCAACATTTTTTTTTAAAATTGATTAGGCAGAAGCCTCTAACAGATGGCCCATAAGTCAAGTTCTGCTATAGAGCAGAAGTTGATGATTTAGCATATCTTTTCCATCAGCAAGTCTTACTGTCATTACTAACTCAAACAGTAACAGTAGCCAGTCTCTGCTGCCTCTTGGCATCCAGCATTACAGGACTAACCAGAAAATCTAAAATACACTCTAGACTACTTCTGTGATCTAAGATACTGAATCAAGACTAAAACAAAGAGATTCAATCAAAAGGAGATAACAGTCATAACCCCATTTTGCTTGCATTTACTTTTCCAACATTTCACAGTCTAACTTTGGCTGTCAAATACACAGAAATACCTTTAAGCAGTAAGTATGTCCAAGCTCTTTCTGCATGCCATTATAATGCTTGTAAGTTGTGAGAATGCAAGCTGCAGCTCCCATATACATAGAGGAAACCTGGGGACCCGCCCAATTCATAGCCCTGGGGAACTTGGCAGTTCACAGGGGCAATATCAGAAGATGAGATATTTACAGTGACAAACTGGCACCACTGAGGCAAATACTAACGAAGCAATGTGAGAACAGTGCCCACAGGGCTCAAGATCTTCTACAGGTATTTTAAGAGAAACCTATGATCTCTGGTATCAAAACCCACAGGAAGATCAGTACGAATTAGAATTGACAATGTGCCAGAATCCACCTACTATAAAACAGAAGGTCACTACAAATCCTCATTAAAGCTGTCTCACTGCTTTGCCCTGATTGAAATTTTTCAAACAGTTTATTATTACCATGAAGGTAAGGGCTGCAGTTGCCCTGCCACAACCTTTTTCGAGGACCTTTGCTGGAAAGGTAGATTTGAAACAAGGTGGAAATCTGAGAAATTGCCTGCGGACAGCAAAAAGCTGCTTAATCAACTGCTCCAATCTCCAGCAAAGAAGAAACTCTTACAGATGCCAAAGAGGTGTTAATGATAGATATTATAAAAGGGAACTGCTACAGTATATCTTTCAAGAACTTCTACAAAAGCCGTGCTGGCAAAAGATCAAGAAAACAGCTTGTGAGTGCAGGGCCGTATCTATAATAAAAGTACAATGTGACAGGTTTAAAATCCATAAGCTATGCTGAAGTACATAGTTCAGAATCCAAATAACCCAGCTGAATCTGAAGTCGCTGAAGACCTTGGTATTTAACCACCACAGGCAAAGACCCCAAAGCCTTCTCTCATCTTCTCGTATCTCCTCTCCACTAGCCCTTATTCCAGGAATCGCAGCAGCCAGGTTGCTGCCATAATCAGTTTTCACTGCCACACTTGGAAAACTTCAGCAGATGTTCAAACATATTCAGAATATTCAACCTTAACAGAAGGCTAACATCAAACAACATAAAACAAAACCACCAAGCCCACCACAGACACTTGAAACAATGGGACATGTTAAGCAGCTGGCTATGTGAAGGTGGCAATGACAGAGTTCTCCACTTGAGCTCCTTCATGCTTGTTATGAAACCAGTGCTGTACTATTTGAACCTCATAACCCTGATCTTCATATTTGGGGTGCTACAGTGCTAATAGGAATATTTCAGTGATATTCCAACATCACACTAGAATAAATGCATTAACACAAACTTTCAACATTTTCTTAAAACCTGGGTTTTTCAGACTTGTGCCAAACAAAAATGCAGAGGTGTGTTGTATGTGTCATTGTCCAGCATCTTGAGATGTGAAAATTTGCAACTGAGTTACAAAATCCATCACAAAATCCCACGCTAAGCCAGGTCTGTATTTCAGTTCTATTAGCCTGGATATGAGGAATATATGGATGCTACAAATCTAGCTAAGTGGAAAACAACAACAAAACCCCCCCAAAACCCCCCCAAACCCCCACACCAAAACAAACAAAAAACAAAGAAACAAAAAACAAACCACCAAACCCAAGCAGATGTGTTTCTTCAAATTCTTTCCGTGAGAAGAATATAAAGTATGTAAAAGGCAGTTTCTCTGCCTGTGCAACTACTGTGCTTGAGTAGTTCAACTACTTTGTGCTTGATGACAGGTTACCATGATAAATGATATTTTGTTTTGAATTCATTCATTCAGTAGGAGTTTCTGGCAAAAGAAGTAGTTTTTATTTGCTCAAAGTTCCTTAAAGTTTTGTCTACTCAGAGAAGCTCAGCATTTACATCATGAAAATCGCAGGAGGACACAGAATTACCTAATTCCACAGCTTTGTCCTAAGGAATAAATCTGCTGGAACCCTGCAGTTTTCCAATACACAGGTCTTTCACAGGATGATCTATTGCTTAGATGTTCACATACAAATCAACTGACATTGCCTGATATTGTTTCACCTATGAATTATGTCTGAAAATTCTCTAGGAGTATGGCTCACACAATTACCCTGTTGCACACATACAGGAATTCTCACAAAAATCAGCCCATTAGCAATACCTGTGGGAACAAAACATGTTTCACATCTCAACGTTTTCCAACAGTGAGAAAAGCTCAGGGTTTCCACCTGTTTTCATAGCAGCAGGAGCCTGGGCCCTGGTCATCTGAAATATCATGTGGGGCTCCAGATGCAAACCATCATCATCTTACTCAACAGACAGGCATTCTCCCACCCCATAGCACACAGATAACTGGGCATAATGACAGCAATTCTGCTAATGAACAGAGCAGAAACACAACTGCCAACAGCAGCGAGATACGTGGGTGGAGAACAACCCTCCAGTGCCTGGCTGTGCTTTCATGGTGAGGTTTAAACTGAATAGAAATTTTGGGACAGAATTTTCTCCAGATCAGCTTGCAATGACAGATAGAAAAAATGCAGCATGGGGGAATTTCTGCTTCTGATGATCACCTGTGAATTTCACTTGTCACAAACCCAGATTTTTCAGAAGCCGGGACACGAACACCAGTCAGGAAATCAAAGATACTATGTTACATAGCAAAAACTAAACTTGCACATACACCCTGAGTCCATTGCAGAGCACTAGAAAGAACTGTGCAGCCAGGCTGCAGATGTTCTGCAGGCCTCTCAGGATTCAACATTTGCCGTCCAGTTTCCTGATACTCAGACTGTACTCAGGCAAAAGGCACGAGGATTCCAACATTGTGCCACAAGCTTCCATTTGTTGCACAGATCAATCAAGAAATCGAAACATATGGTAGAGAAAAGGTTAAGAATCATCATAAACTTTATCACTTCTGATCCCAAAAGAAAGTAAAATATCATCTCTGTCCTTGCCAACAGCAGGTATTTACAAGCTGGCCCACAAGAGAAAAAACATTTCAGCTTCCACTTCAAAAAACATATACTACTTCTTTGGGAGATAAGCAGCACTCAAGATATTAACATAGCACTGATTATGCAAGCAGAAGGCATTCAGATGCCAGGATTAGGAGACAATGCAATAAAACATTTTAATTAAACAAAATAGATAGCAATGAAGAAAAATCCTTTCTGGTAGGAGTTTTGTCATTCTTGTATGAATATATGTATGTTTTGATAAGCAAGATAAAGAAGATCTAGTTACAGTGTTCATAGACAGTATATATTTTCATTTGCCCATAAACCACAGGGCAAACTAGAGCATTGCTTGCCTGGAAACTTCCCAAATACATTTTTCCTCAAGTAGCAAAGTACATCAATAATACTCCTGCAAGTCTTTTATTTCTCACTTGGTAGTAATTACTTCACTTAGTCTGCATCACCATTTCATCTTTCTAAAGACACACAGAGACTCAAAATAAGCTCCCTTTTGGCTCAGCATTTAAGCACATGTTGAACTTAAGTCCCAATAAGTTCAGCCAGGCTGTTCAGATGCTCAAATCACCCTTCTGACTTCAGAATTTGGGCATAAACAGCAGTATCATTCTGAACAAGATGTCATGGAGCACATACTTCACCTGTTCACCACAGCTGACAGGGTTTGGTCTGTCCCTGTTACCTCCTGACTGCTTTTGCAAGTAGCTAAGCACCCTCCTTTGTGCAGAAACACAGGGCAAATACCAAAACACCATCACTGAGGGTCCTGTCTTCAACAGAAACTACTACCACACTGATATTATACAACAAATAGCAGGAACATTTTGCTCTCAGATTAAAATTGCTATTAGAAGTGCCTAGGGCTGTGTGAAAGATGCTTAAGTAGAAATGCTTAAAATGAATAAAGGAGCAAAGGAACTGCCATAATGGACATGACTAATTCCGTACTTTCCCTCCAACAACATACAGTATTAGATACCACAAGTGAATGTGTAAAACACCCTGGTTTGGGCAATTAAATAGCAGCCTAACTATAGCAAAAATCACACTGTAACCTCAACATTTACAATTTGGCTTCTATTTAAAACACAAGATTTTGGCTCGCTTTTACTTTTAAAACTCTGAGGCATGCTTGATTGGGTTCTTCTGTGACTCACAAATGAGGAAAGAGGACTAATTAGCTCACAAAGTCTCAGGGAGAGAACTAATACATATATTAGAATAAAACAAACAAACAAAAAACTGCTAATATTCTGTCTCAAAGCTCACGCCAAGCAGCAGCAAAAACCACATGATGTTGGTAACAGGTATTTTCAACCTCGGGTCAAGGATACTTGCTATATGCTCTGTCAATACACTGTTAACCATGATTGATTTGGTCCAGTGACAGATAATCTATTATGCACTCATACTTCAACCCCACTAAATCAAAGATAGTTTGTCTAGCAGAACAAAATGACACCAAGTAGGAGAAAGCACAAAGTAGTAGCTTTCTTTCACCCAACTTATTCTTCTGTGACAGATGGAAACCAACATGTAGCAAAACATCGAGCAAAATGCAAATTCACAGCTATTTTGATGTCAGCACAGTTGTCTTCCATTTCAGTAGCTGACTTGAACCAGAGCTTATTTACATGGAAAATGACTAAACACATAAGAAATAGAAAGCTTAAGGAAATGCAAGGTATATTTACGTGGTCAATCTAAAAATTATTACCAGTGAAGCTCCCCAGAAAAGGTAAAGCTTGAATTCAAACAATTTAATGCCAGAAGACAGTAAAACTTGCTGGATTTAAATCTGCCCTCCCCCCTCAAGCTTCTGAGAAGAACAACAGGGCATTTACTTGTCTCTTATTACGGTAAGAAGAGCGACCTCCTTGGCTAGATTATTTTTGAAGAAATCACATAGTGGTGATACCATTTAGCCATGGTTAATAACTGTGGTGTGCCTGAGAGGCAAAGAGAGAGAAGAAAGGTCTCATCACACTGAGGGAAGAGCAATCTGCGAATGATACCTAGTGTCAACTTCAGCTATGCAAATCAATTTAACCATACATATTAATGTATGTTCACTTCACTATAAATTGTAAATAGAAGACCAGATCACGCTTGACTCTATAGAGAGTACTCAAAGGACACAAATTACAGGCTGTTTCCTGTAACAGGAAGAGAGAAAGAGAAAACACATTAAGAAAATGGACATTTGTCATTTATATGATTCTCAGGCACTCCACCTGAGTTCCCTGTCCTCTAATCATTCCCTCAGCCCCAAAATACACAGACTTGACTGGGACGGAGCCATAGCCTACTTCAAATGCATCATTTTAAGGAAAGATTTACAACACAAGTAGATAGTTCTTTTTTTTCAAGGAAAAAAAAAAAGGCATCACAGCAAAAGGCATAGCCACTTGGAAATATGTAACTTCTTCTGAAAAGTAACAGTTCAGTAATATTAGATGCATATCTATGCCCACCCACAACCAACACCCCAAGCCAATCTGTGCTCTCCAGCCTACTATCTAATAAATACTATCGCTCTATCGTCCATCATTTGCAAAGGTGCTCAAGAACCCACATTTGAAATAAATCTCAATTGTTGAAGCTTTAATGCAACCATATATTAAGTATCTTATCCTCTGGCCAAGAAGAATTAAACACAAGAGACATTAAACAGTCAAACCTTTACTGATGGGCAGCAGAGCTGCTGTGTAGTTGCCCAGGTATGGCCTGAGTTCTGCCCTCGGCACTGCCACGGACTAGTCAAGTGCTCATCACACTCCCAAAGGAATTGCACAGCTCACTGCACCAGGCTCATGCTATATTTATGCATTTGGGAACTATTAGGTTGAATCTGGTGGAGACCTCAAAACACAATTAGCAGTCAGAGAGATACACTGAAAAACCCGAGCTAGGGACTCATGAAGTTTAGGTACTAAATCTTCTGAGCAAGCAAGCACCTGAGCGTTCACAAGCACCTGAAAGCAAAGCCTTTCCTCAGACAAACAACAAATCTCTGTTCCGTCGTTCAACTTTCCTCTACCACAAACTCACCGTGAGCAACCTCAAGCTTGTAGGAGTTAGCAGGAAACACCTGAGCAGCCGAGATCGTAAACCGGACACCGGTGAACTCCTGCAGAAAAACACAAAATACTTTTTTCGTTCCGCTGCTAAGGCAGCAAGTGCATGTCTGTGTTTGGCCGGCGCTTTGGCAGCTGCTGGAATAATCTGCAGACCCTCCTGCCCAGCCCACCAGCAGCAGGCAGACCCACCGGAGCTTCCCCTCACGCTACCAGGCTCCCTGCTCCCGCCGCACCACGGGCTCTGGCCCGGGGTGGAGGCCCCGGGGCAGAGCGCAGACCGAGCTCACGGAGCCCCGCGGGGGCCTGGCCGGGTCGCCTTCCCCGAGCCCCGGGGGGCCGCCTCAGAGCTCCCGGGAAGCCCGGGCGGGGGCGGCCGCTACCAGCGCTGAGACGCCACCTGGCGGCGGAGGAGCCAAGCCTTCAGAGGGCCTTGCTTGAGACACTAGTCCCCAATTCCCTGCAATTAAAAATAAATCAATCTGGGGGACAGGTTAAGATCCAGACTAATGAAACGCGTTTCGTTATCTCTGTTAAGGGGCGGAAAAAAGGCCGCCAGGGGCCTCTCCTCAGCTGCACCGGGCAGCGACATGCAAATAGCAGTGGGTTCCCACCAGCTGGTCTGGTGTCACTGCAGCTCAGAAAAGCAGCATTTTTGACACTTCTCTGAAATTACTGGGGCTTCCCATTAGTCGAACACTCCAAAAAACATTAGATGAGAAGATTCTGGGGGAATAAGAAAGTGTTGTTTTGCTAAGTTACCCTGCTCTTTGGGCTACGTCTACCCAATTGCTCTAGCTGTTCATGGAACCACAATGAAAGCAAGAGGTACTACAGTAAAACCATTATTTAAAGAGAAGAAAGCCCTGAACTGCCCAACAGACCCTGCATAGAAGGTCTGGGGAGCTGCATGCATGATGTGCAGAGGATGAAGCTGTTAAATGTGAGCAAGGTCTGAGGTGTAGGTTATGAGCCACAATAATTTGATCAACAACTTCAGCATACTTATAGCATGTTTTAGCATGTTTGAAAATCTCTTTTCTCTGTGCTAACATCATAGATTACTCTGGTATATTTTCCATGTGTGTTTCAAAATAAAGAAAAAAATCTATGCTTATAATTATTTTGTATCTTAAGGACTATGACCAAAATGTCTGCCGTCACATTATTGAGTTTAGGGGCTCTAAGCATTCCTGGCATTTTGTGCATGCTGATACAGAAATGAGATATTGGAGTAACAAATACTAATTTATTAATACTAATTAGTAATCATGTAATCATGACATAAAAGTGTATTTTACTGATCACACCTCAGGGTAGACAGTAACTGACTTGGGAAATTTACCCATATTTTTACTTGAAAGTGATTTGATATATATTGGTGGCTCCTATTTTCTGTAGCATGCTCTTATATCAGCCTGGTATAAGTATTTGCATCCATTAAAACTATGCTGTAATGAGTACAAATCTTCATATCACTGCCTTGATGTCAGGTGTTTTTAAAAGATTTCAAGACTATAATTTTTCCAGAGTGAGAAGCCACGCTTACTCCTGTCACATCTATGTGTTTCCAGTTTTATGCCTGGGAAATTTCAGGATATCTCTTGTCTGCCAGGGGGCTCAGCTTTCTGGAATAATCAAAACTGTTTCATTACAGAAACTCCTCTTATTAAAACTATTCTCTTTCATGATTTTTAAATAGATGATTCAAAAGACTGGGTCTCACTGTCCTCTCAGTTACATTAGAATAACCCCATCAACTTCAATTATCTTATAATAGTATGAAGATCAGAGACTTACCGTTGTCCACTTGCTGCTATCTATGTAATAGAACACTGTGGGCATCAAGTTTAGCTTTTTTTTCTGTTGAAAATCATTTTTCTTTAATACTTTTAATAATGAGATCTAACATAGGAAGAATCAAAGTGACTTTTAAGAACTTTTTTATTTGTTCTCTTTTGATTATTCTTTTCCTAATATACCCTCAAAAATTTAACCAAAATCTAAAATAATGGGATCAAAACTATTTAAAACACAACATGTCTAGACTACTGAGTTATGTCTGCTAAAATCATACTAAGTAATACAAGCTGAAGAACCATAGTTTCCAGCTAAGTCTTTTGTGTATTTGGAAAAGCTTTATGTAGTTCTAAAGCAGGTTTGAATGAGTTTAAGCAAAATTTAGTAAGTTTATTAGTAGGTAAATTACATCATTCCTCCTAATTTACTTGCATTTTAAAATTTAGAGCTAGAACACATATATTCTGTTTTTGAGAAGTCATGTCTTTTAGAATACACTATGTAAATGCTTATACTCAACATCAAAACATTTGAGAAGGGATTTGCAAGATGACTGAAAATTTACTTTAAGGAGATATTCATCCCACCTAGATCTTGGGGCCTGCAGCTGTATGTACAGTAAATAGAGACAGGATCCCTCAGGGGCTCCTTTGGAGAATCTAGACAGGGCTCGAAAGTCTGAACAATCCTCTGGAGGAAACTCTGTTAACTGTACCTTAGGCAGATGCATATCCTTCAGTACTGGGAACGCCTCATTCCTAATGTTCCCGATGCTTACAACTATTTAATTTTGACAGCTCTAGAATTAATTTAGTTCATGTTTTTAGTTCATAGAATTTAGAATATACACAATCCACAATTATAGAATGCACCAATACTTGTTTGCAGTTACTCTCTAAGCATTTACAAGAATAGCAACTAGCTTCCTAAATCATGCTCATTGCATAGGGGAATTCAGCATCAGCTATACAGAGATCTAGCTTAATTTTTAAGTCCCTCAAAAGAATATATCAATAAATTCCAAAGGACTTATAACACCAGCTACTTATAATTACTTGATTTTAAAATAAAAACTTTTTTTAATGATTGCCAAAGACAGTCTCATCTGACCGAGGAAAGAAAAAATGTGGTATTAACTTTCAGAAAAATTAGAAGAAAACCCATATTTTTAATATTAATAGATGCATTGTTTAATAATTATTTTAAAACTTATAGATGCATGTTTCTCAAGAGATAATCTGAGTTATGAAATATAATTTTATACTCATAACTCTGTAATGAAGTTTTATAAATGTTATAAAAAAGGTTTTTACTAAGAGTGAACAGAAATCTGAACTATCTGGTCAAGTAATAAAACCTCATTCCTTTGTTGCTATGTGTGACACAAGAAGGTTTACCTGAAAATTGATCAGTAAGTCTTCCTTTTCCACTTGAGGGCATTCATTTTTTTCTTCATAGGATACTAGGGTTCTTCAATTTTTTTTCCATTAACATCTAAGTTAACTACTAGCAAAAAGAAGGCAAGTATATCTATTAAAAAGATATATATATTGAAGAATCAGAATAATGGAATATTAGGGGTTGGAAGGAACCTCATGGGAATCTTTGATGATATGTTACAACTTTGCAATGGGTTTCGTTGCCCTGATTTCTTAGAGTTATGTGGTCCATTGTAATGAGTATCACCTGAGATACAAACTTGAAAAGGATACTATGATTCTAAGAAAATAAAGTCTTGTGCAGTATTCTAGGCATGTGCACTCAGAATGACTTCTGGGTACCTCCCCTGAACAACTCTGTCCTGAAAGATTACAACACATTGCAGGAAGATGGATCATTAGTCGTACTTTCAACTTATGATTATTTGGCTAGAAAAATTATATTTTAAAAATGCTTTTAATAAAGAACATGCACACTCTAAAGAATATTTTTTTACTGCATTCGTTAGCTTTTGTGGCTGGATATCAATTTTTTTCACTCTGAATACTGCTTTTCCTAATGAAGATCAATAATTACTTTCTCACCATCATTGAAAAATAATGACATGTCCATGTATTTGATCAGCTGCAAATTAGGACTCTAGCTAAATGGCACCCCTTGGACAAGCGAGCTGGGATACAACAGGCAGCTGTCAGACATGCCTGCACAACAATGCAGACAGAAGCAAACCTTATTTTTAGCCATCTCTTTATGAATATAACATACTAAACTGAGGAGACTACTGGTGCACTCAAAGTAAGAGGAGTGCTTGACAGTGTTGCTGGATAGGGAGAGACCGATTTCTTAACGCGGGTAACTTAACTACACTGTGTACAGTTGTGTCCAGTTTCATGTTATCTCGATCACACTACATGACTGTTAAAAATAACCTGTAATGTAATAATAGAATCATTTAGGTTGGAAAAGATCTTCAAGATCATAAAGTTCAACCATCTTCAACTACCAAGTCCATCACTAAACCATGTCCCTAAATGTCACATATACACGTCTTTAAATACCTCCAGGGATGGTGACTCCTTATTCTCTAAATTTCTCATAGTGCTGAATGGTTTTGGCAGTACAAAATGGATAAGGTGAATTAAGTTTAGTCTTTAACTTTCTAAGAAAATGCAGAAGAATCTTGATTTTCAACTAGAGAACTCTTCTCATGTCTTATTCCTTGCATCTTAATTATTCTGAAAGGAACAACATGATGACACAAATGACAAATGAGAGAAACAGGAAATGGAAAAAAGCAGGATACTCTAAATAAAATTACATTTTGTAGTACTTTGGTGAATAAAATACACATTTCAAGTAACTCAATTAGATCCAACTCCATGTAATTATACTGAACGTGAACCCAACTTGAATTTAACTTGCTACAGTTTGCCTGCTTAAAAAGATAGATTTTATCACCAGCTAAAGGCAGTTCAATTAAAATTGGAGGCTTAACCATCCAGAAGCCTGCTGGCACTGTCTTGATGAGATGTAATTCTAATTGGAAACTCTTTGCAGTCAGCACACAACAAAGAACCTGTCTGTTTTTTCAGTGATGCCAATGTTCTTTGCAGATGTTACCTACATAGCGCGTCCAGAAGGAGGTTGGATGAAGTGCTCTGTAGATGAGGGCAGAATATGGAACTCTGGATCCACCTGAACTACAAAAAGCTGTTTCATTCTTTTTTCATGAGAAGTCTCAAATGTCATTTTTCTGTATCTTCCAGAATATTTTTCTTTCAGATGTTTTTACTTAATTATTTTGCTGACAGAGTTAAAAACCTATTTTGTACATCCAAGCAAAGGCCAGAGGGGATTGGTTCTATGCTAGAAAGCTTTTACAAGGAGGTGACTAGCTGGAAGCACGTTAAAATGAAAGCTGTAGTAATGGTAACTCAAGCAATTATATTTAAATCTATTTGTATATTTTGGAGCTTATAATAATTGATTCAATGCAGTTGTAGCTGACAGAGTCTTTATAAGAAATATCATCAACACCATCATTAGTATTTGATTGTTAACTAACACCTTTGTTGATCTTTGGTTTTCTTACTAAATGTTTGTATGTTCAACAGTGATGAAGACCAGAGTACTCTGTTGCCTTTATAATACTTTATTTCCTTAGCATATTTCAGCCACTGAATTCACTGTAAAAAGACCTTATGCCCTTGTACTGTGAAATTCAAAAGGCAGGATTTTCTTTAAAAACAAGCAAACAAACTGAAAATAGATAGTAACTGACACCAGAGCTTTGGTTTTAGCTGAAACATTGCACTACTCTCAGTTCACTAACTGCACTGCTTCAATAATTAGAATGGAAACAGATGACAGCTTCATTCCCCTCTATATTATTATTTCAGCATTTTTTTGTTATAATTGTAATTGTGCTAGCCTAAATATGCTTGCTATTGTTATGCAAATGTAAGGTCTAATATTTAACAAAGCTGCTTACTTTTTTTTTGTTTCAAATGTCAAATTCTTAATCAAAATACATTTCCAAAAATATTAAAATAATTTATCAATATTGCATTTTTTACCAATTTCATTATTTAATATGCCTGCCAATAGCCACAACTGGTATAAAACCAGCCTGTTTTTGTATGTGTTATTGACAGGGTTTTGCTTTCATGTTGTCTTTTTTTTTTTTTTTTTTTTTTTTCCAAGATTAGTAGTTAGCTTACCCTCTGCTGACACAACATTTCTGCAAACAGGATTTTCCTGATCACTGTTGGGAATTGCAGAAAAGAAAGGATTGACTCCTCTTGGAATGAAACAAGTTATTTGGCAGTACGATCAGGAATTGCAACATTGAAAGGTGGGAAAGCAGCTAAAAACATTGAAAGGTGGGAAAACAGCTAAAACATCAGTGTGTT
>VYZU01049297.1:3198-30670 GCA_013401355.1 Ceyx cyanopectus
ATGTAAGTATCAGTTTCATTTTTAGCCACTATGCTAATTTTTTGTTTTATTATCCCAGTGTATATTCAGAGAAAATCTGTCTACCTGACTAGAATCATACCTTCTTTACAAAGCTTAGGTAAGACATTAAAGAGGATCAGTCATTCCATGTATCTGGAAATCAGTAATTAAATCACAGTGCAGAAAAATTAACCAATGCAGGCATGGATGCAGCAATGGGAGACAATCTCTCAACTGGGAAGCCCCAGTGCCCCAAAGCAGCCAGCAAGTGCTCTCTGCCCATAGATTCACAGATTCACAGATATTAGGGGTTGGAAGGGACCTAGAAGATCATCTAGTCCAACCCCCCTGCCTGAGCAGGGTCACCTAGACCAAGTCACCCAGGAACCATGATTAAGAAATATTGATTCATCCTGAAAACTGGTTCGTACAATGAACAGCAACCTACTTCAGGCATGAAAAGTGCTTCCCACAGTGTAAATTTATCCAAAAGTATAATTTCTTCCACTGCAGGAACTGTATTTTGCTATTAAGTGAATGTAATTTTATGGACATATAAATACTTTTTCATATCAAACTGAAATATGTATCATGAACTCCAGAAAAAAAAAAGAAACACCCCACCTTAAAACTCGGTGTAAAAGCAGTGAAACAAAATAAGTTTAGCAAGGATGCCATTTTGCCAAGAGGCTTGAGTCCAGAGATTTAACATATATAGCATCTTATTCAGTTATCACTTTTTCAAGACAAAATCCGTTCTAGAGTCTGTCTTCAGAATGATGCTTCTACTCCTTGCACATGAATTTCCAACGTACAGGCATCCTGGGTTTAGGTATGATAATTTTATTTGAGCAGAGTGCTTGGGGCAATCTGAGCCTACTCAGCAGAGAATTCTCTAACTCCAGATAGAAACAAGTACCAGAGTTGTTTCCATCATTGTGTGCATTCTGGCAAGGCCATTTTGAGGACAAAATCTAATTATCATTTTGACATAGTTTTACCTTCAAAGCCAAACATGAAAGTAATAGTATAATATGCCTCACTTCCCTTGTCTACTTTTTCTGTTTTAATTTTCTAATTTTAATGAACAAAGGCTCTCCAGAAGCAGATCTGTTACACTTAAAAATAGACTTCAGTCTTCAAATATGACCTTTTAATTAAAATATATCATTAAAAAAATAATTCAACAGTTGAGAATACTGAAAATACAATTCTCTTAAAGCTCTGTAAAACAGAGAAGTAGTTGCCAAAGTTACAAGACACTTCAATTCTCAAGAGAAAACTGTATGCATAGTGAGTGGAGACACAGTATATCACAAATACACAGTTTCATTTTGCACTGAAATTAGGCACGGAGGCACAAGTGGAAACAAAACATATGCACAGCATGTTTTAAAATAAAATACTTTTTGTGACAGAACACTCTGTCTTCACCCTGCCAAATCAATGGGGTTTATTATTAAGCAGAAGGTAACAATTGACATGTAATTTCAAGTTCCAGTGTTTGTTTGGTGCCTCACTCTTTACTCAAAAGGGCTCCTCATACAAAAGCCAGACAGCCTTTGTTTATTAAATGTCATTTTGTTACTAGAAGCTTTCATCACTTGCACTAGAATAATGGACATGCAAACTACAGTGTAACCTTACCAGTCTAGGTCCATGAAGAGCTCCGTTGTCATCAGCCATCTCTCAGAGAAGTGCATACAGAGAATTATATGAATTATCATTTTAGAAATGATGTAGAGTCACCTACATTCTCACATTTTTTAGATTAAAACATATGTTAACAATGTGTCAAAATAACCATACATGCTGGTTTGTAATTTCATGTGATCATGATGTTATTTGGGCTGTTATTTCATGATCTGAACATTAAAAGAGTTTCAGTAATAAGAGTTCATACAAATTTCCAAAGTTCATAGTTTTTATATAGTTTGGTATTCATTGATTTAAACCCTTAGCAAACTGTGCTTTGTATTAAATGTTGTTGTAGACTATGGCCATCTAAACCAGCNCATAACTTCACACCTCATAAACCATATCACAGATTTTCAGACCGAAACCACTACATTTTAAAGAAAATGGATGCAATCCTGTGTAACGTGCTCAAGGCAAACCTGCTTTGGTGGGGGGGTTGGACTAGATGATCTCTAGAGGTCCCTTCCAACTCCAACAATTCTGTTAAAAGGTAGAACGGGCCCTACAGAAGGGATCATTACACGAGGCTCCCCTCCTCGATGAGGGCTTTGCTGGGCAAGGCACACCAACTACCTCAGGCAGAGAAGATGAGGATTGAATCCAAAGGTAGAACTCTGTATAAATAATTGTTTGAAGCTGTGCCCTTGATGATCCCTCAAAGCTGCTATTGCTTTGGTTGAGTAAGCCCTGAAACCTTCTATGACTGAAGACCTTTACTTCTGTAAGCTCTTTTCATACAGTACTTGAACAAAGAAATTTTTTGAAGCAGACAATTCTTTATCGACTTCTCCACAAATCCTGAAATGCTCTCTTTAATTTTCTCTATCCTTTTCCTATCTTTGCTCTTTCCCTACCCTTTACTAACTTTCTGCTTTTTCCTGCATCTTAATACACTTTTGTGGCAAATTGTTGCTGCTGTTGTCCACCAAATACCCCTAAACCTGTTTCAAAGTACTGCCTAATCAAGCTATTTTTCCTATTAACATGACCTATTCATCCAAATTCTTGGGTATAATCTGGTTTCTTATTTAGGTTTTACCTTTCCTACCTACTTGCAGGTAGCAAATGCTATCAGTGTTTATAAATCATAACAAACATCTCCACATTTTCATGAATCATGTCATCTGCTGAGGACCCTGCAGAGAAAAACAAGTATCATCGAAGTAAAATGCAAATAAGAAGTATTAATGATTTCTGCTTTATAGAGCAAATAAATGTGCACAACAAACCTGTGCCTGTTCCAGTACAGCCTCCACTGAGCATAGAAAAATCAAAACATCTGCCTTACTCCACTGTAGACACAGAATATGTCATAGGCAAGGACAAAAATGTCTCTTGAACTCTCTTCTTCATCTGTATTATATGTCCATAATTTATGTAATGAATGTTTACTTTTTCCCTTCTCTAGTGCTTTAGTAATTTAATGTTGAACGGAAAATGTGTTTTATACTGCATTCTCACCCTTCAAGCTAACAGAGAATACATGCTTTTCCAGTCCCAGATGAAAAGCCTTTGACCCTCCTTCCTCCATGCTACAGAGTCTGTATTGGGCATGCTTGTTACTGAAAGCCCTGAACAGGTTTGAATAATCAGACAAAATTGTACCTTCCAGTTTTGTGAAGAATTACCACTTCCTAGTAAGACACATAAGACCAGAAAGAGGGGGGGAAAAAAATCCAAGCTACAAAAAAAACTACTAGACAACATTGTAATCCTGTTCTTTTAAAAATGGATTAGAAGCATAAGCAGAGTAGCACCAACTGTGAAGTTAATAAAACTCCTTTTATCATCATGAACAGTGAACTGGAAAAAATAGATACAGCTTTTTCCCCTCCCACTTATGTAACACATTAAATTATTCTAAGGGTTTAAAATGCATATTAAATTATTGACCATACCAATCTTTCTAGTCCATAACAAATCTTGTAGAGCAAGGCTTTGCCCACACTGTTCAGAACTATACTGGCTGTATCCATGCTACACAGCACTTGATATAGGTCTCCTCTGGGCCCCATGAGGCATTTTTGTTGCCTTAAGACATAGTTACTTGTGTGGGACTTTTCCTGGTTCAAAATGCACAAAATAAAAGAAGGCCTGTGCCATTTTATTAAAAGCCTGTCTTAAAAGCACACAGTAGAGGAGATATACAGCCAACCTGTCTCCATGGTGTATGCCAAGCTTCCTGAAGTAATATATTAGAGATATACATGGAGGCTGGGGAAGGGACAGGGAGTGAAGGATACTTGCAGTCTCAACCATAGCACCCATAATGAGCATCCCCTGCACCAAACTAAACCCAGAAATACACCAGGGTTTTGCCTTCGAAAGAAAGAGCTGGGCCTCTCCAAAGAGGAACCAGGAATGACCAAACATGAAGGCACTGTGGGTGACTGGGAACTGGACCTCAGGCTGAAGCAGAGAGCTCTTCTGCAGTATACTCTGTGCCCAGAGTATACAGCATTCACAGTGAAAGGACGCACACTCGTCGCATATATATTACTGCAAGCCTTATATATTATTGTTAAATACCTGTGTTTATAAAAAATATTTATGTGGATTTTAAATACCAATAGATTTATATACCTAGATTTGCAGTCATATTTAAGTAGCTTGAAAAAAACCCCACTAATATATAACTACGGATATTTAGAACTTTATAAAATTCTATTGTGGTGTCTATGGACAACCAGCAGCTAAAATTAGAAAATAAAGACAGGTTTTTTTTAACAGAAATATAACATAGGGTACAATTCATATGTCAGATGCAACTGCCATTTCCTGAGGCAGATGCCAAAAAAGCTCACTAAAAAAAAAAAACAAAAAAACAAAAAGCTTCAATTATATTAAAGTACTGACTTTTTTAAATTTGGGACAGCAAAGCAAATGATTTTATAAGTTCTGCACACTGACAGTATGGGAACAAGATATTGTTTGCATATTGGTTTAGAATTAGGAAATAAGAGCAGTAACAAGCAGCTTTTCTAAGGATTAAATTGATACAGTGATACAGACAACAGATACTGAATAAATGAAAGTTCAGTATGAGTTCATTGTGTTTCCACAGCAAACCAGCTAGTCTTGTCTTTGGAATGGATGTGTCTGCTCTCAGTTGCACCCTGTAGAGCAAATATCAGAGTTCAACCTATTCCAGAAGAATCTAAAGTCAGGAAATGTAATCTGAATAGCAGCAGTTTCCAGAATTATTTCCTATTAATTACATGATTAGGAAAAGTGCTCCTAGTAAACTCAATTAGATCTCAGTTACGCAGAAAAACTATTTGTAGTCTGCCTTTATTTAACATTAAGGGCTCTGAAAAGCTCAAATGTGCAAAAGATGTGACACAAACCTACTCATTCATCTGTCCTATATATTCTAAATTATTTACTTTGTTCAGTGCACCTACTGTGTTTTTTTCAGCTAAGATAGAAATGTTCCTGTCAGACACCTAAATAGCTACCAAAGACAAAACTTGATTGTAGAAAACAAATTACTTCTATATGACACAATAAGATATATACTTTAGACACTGGCCAAAGGCTATTCCCCTTTTTTTTTTTGGTTGTCATACTCCCACATGTCGTTATGGCAAGAGTATCCCTGGGAAGCTCTCTTCTAGTGCTCTGTCTCCTCACCATGTGACTCAAAAACACAGGGTGCATGCAGGACTTTAACCAGCAACTTATGACTCTGATCTCTGGTGCACACCCTAAGGGGGTACTATGAGCAGTGGTTTAGCCTCCTAGCATGAGCTCTACAGTTGATCCCTATATTCAGTTTACTATTGCTTTTTTTTTTTCTTTTACATATTATCCACAAGTGAAACATCTCCAAAAAAATCTTGCCTATTTATCAGATAGCTGATTCATACAACTGCAATAATATTCCTTTCCTTTTCTCCACTCTCAAGATCAAAGCTCTCTCTAAGCATTTGAGCACACAGACATGCTGCCTGGTTTCTTGTGCTGGGAACACGTTTCTTTCTCCAGAATCACAGCAGAACAGACAACTCAATCCATTCCATCTTTAAATAGCAACTAGAAAATAATTTGCAGAAGTGATGCATCCAAAACATTCAAATATGAATGGATACATTGTGAATACTATACCAAGCATCTTTCTATTAAAAAAAAAAAAAAAAAAAGACCAAAAAGTATCTCTTCTTGGTGTCTAAAAGTGCATTTTCAGTTGAAAAGGTGTCTAAAATGTATCTTCATTTTGTCAAACCAAGCTGTTCCAGTAATCCAATACAATGCAGGCACTCCAGTCAGCTCTGAACTGTCACATCTGCCTACACATGTTCCATTGGAACTTACTGTAAAATGGGGCAGCAAGGGCACTATATTAATTATACCTTTTAAAAGTACAAAGTCTGAAAACTTGCTAAACATAACTATTTTTAATTATTCAGAGGTATTCCTTTGCTTAAATGAAAACACTATTAAGTAAATATTACTGATAAGAACTCTTACAGCAGTAATTAATACTTCAAAATGTCCCAAGAAGTTCCATTAAATAAGATACACATCAAAATGACTGCCAGGACACATACAAAAGAAACCTGCCAATTTGCTATCAACAAGCCTACATTTGCCAGCTTTCGACAAGGACAATTCTGCACTTTCCTAGCACAACAAACTGCTGACATTTTGTATACCTTGCTAATACCAGGTAACAATGCAGAAAGAAATACCCAAGTTAGCTGCTATCCAGCATAACATGGGAGTTTCACTGCATTGTACTTTGCAGTTTATACAATTCCATATTGTACAAGAGGCCTAAGAAGTGTAATTTTACAAAATGATAAAATCTGGAACAGGAGACCCTTCAGGTAACTGTTCAACGTTTCCACTGTTCTTCTGAAAATTTGAATAATTTTTTTTTTTCTTTTAGAAATTTTACTTCAATTTTGGTTCATCTACTGACAGTTTTGCAGAACATTTTTGTGAGTTCCATGCTAAAGGTTAAAGACAGTTATGAAAAAGATGTCTCTACAAGAAGTAACTTCTTTCCTAAAAATCAAGGCAATAATATTATATATATGTAGATTTCCTTCCTCCTTTATGAAAGAGGAAAAGTATCAGTTTCATTAAACAAGTGGGCTGTGTTATTTCTGCAAAAGATTCCCAGGTAGCGAGGTTCAAATTATATATAGAACATGCTGCATAAAACTATAATAAAATACATCACTGAACTAACCTACTTCAGTCACCATGGGCCTGTTTCTGCTCCCATTTCAACAACAAAATCTAGTACCCTATAAGATGTGTATAACGTTGTTTAAGCTGACACATTGTTCAGAATATTCACTGAGTTTGCTGAGATAAAAATAAGCACAAGGTTTGCTGGAAGCAGTTGAACAGTAAATGTCTTCCCACCGGCTGATGAAACCATCAAGAAGAGTGATCTCTAGCAGGATAAATAAGGTCACTGTTTCCAATTCCCTGCCAGCTTGCTGGTTGAAGAAAACACCATTCGTCAGTAAACCTAAAGCAAAATACACTATACCACAAAGCTGTTCCTCAGTCATTACTTATCTCCTCCAACAAAACAAATTAAAAATTGTTTTAAATTCTGAAATAAATCCTGTACACATCTTACTATTATAAACATGGTATTCATTTAACCACAGAATGAAATATAAATTCTACTAGAACTTTCAGAAAATCAGGACCAACTTACAAAAAAAAAAAAAAAAAAAAACCCCTGAAATACATGCAAAGCAATGACTTCAGCATTGTTTCCTAACCCGCTTCTCCAGAGAAATGCTACAAAGTCTTGGAGGCCCAGTATTTATAGGCAGCCATTAATTCATATGCAGCACATTCGATGCATTAATCAGCCTTAATAAATAGATCTACCCCAGGGCTTTGGGCAATCCTTTGATGCTCAATCTGGCTTCATTGAGGAACTGCCCCAGGAAATGAATTTAAGACTTTTAAATAGAATGCATACAGAGAAGGCAGCTGTGCTGAAGGGTTTAGCAGTGTTGCTCACAAAAATGGCATGTTCCAGCCCATGGTTCTTCTGAGTCCCCAGCGACCACAGATACTGGCATCAAAGCCTTCTACCAGCTCATGTCTTAAACACCCTTGTATCACTGCAAAAAGAGTAACTGCATGAGATAGTTCATGCCAGGACATTTGACTAACATCAACAACAACAACAAAAAATCACAGAATCACAGAATCACAGAAACACAGAAATTAGGGGCTGGAAGGGACCTAGAAGATCATCTAGTCCAACCCCCCTGCCTGAGCAGGATCACCTAGACCAAGTCTCTCAGGAACAGATCCAGGCGGGTCTTAAGTGTCTCCAGAGATGGAGACTCCACAACCCCCCTGGGCAGCCTGTTCCAGAGCTCTGGCACCCTCACTGAGAAAAAGTTCTTTCTTGTGTTGAGCCTAAACCTCTTGTGCTCCAACTTGCACCCATTGCCTCTCGTCCTGTCATTGGACGACATTGAGAAAAGTCTGGCTCCATCCTCTCTACACTCACCCTTAACATATTTATAAACATTAATGAGGTCTCCCCTCAGTCTCCTCTTCTCCAGGCTAAAGAGCCCCAACTCTCTCAGCCTCTCCTCATAAGGGAGATGCTCCACTCCCCTAATCATCTTGGTGGCCCTGCGTTGGACTCTCTCCAGCAAATCTCTATCTTTTTTGAACTGGGGTGTCCAAAACTGGACACAGTACTCAAGGTGGGGTCTCACCAGTGCAGAGTAGAGGGGGAGGAGAACCTCTCTTGACCTACTGGCCACACTTCTCTTAATGCATCCCAGGATGCCATTGGCCTTCTTGGCCACGAGGGCACATTGTTGGCTCATGGTCATCCCCCTGTCCACCAGGACCCCCAGGTCTCTTTCTCCAGAGCTGCTCTCTAGTACATCAGCCCCCAGCCTGTACTGATACATGGAGTTGTTATCTTTAATCTTTAATTTTTAAATCTTTAACTTCATCCATTTTTAATTAGGCTTTGTCAATAAGAAACCCTGACTGAGCTTTACACAGGTCCTCACTATTGCCATATGTAATGTTGGCACTGTTTATCCTCAGCTATTCTAATCCCACTTTGAAAAAACAAAGTGTCAGCATCAGGATTTAAGTGCATTAAAAAATGAACACAGGAATGATCACACAGGCCATTTGTTCCCTTTAAATACTGCTTATCTATAAATAGATTGCAGAGATAACTGAGGATGCTTTGATAAACCTCTGGGGAGAAAGAGTCTGCTACTGCTGACATGGAGCAGGAGCACACCTATTCTAGAAATGTTAACAAGAGGAGGGCAGGGCACGGGAGAACCTCTCATCCCTCTGCAGGCTGAGAGTCAGAGAGGGAAGGGAAGAATGGATCCACCCTATGGCTTTGAAGTAGGCACCTCCAAAGAGACACAGAGGGACAGAGCCCTACTTCTCAACTCCCATCTCAGATCAGGACCAAAAAGCACTATTACTTGGGAGAATCAGCATAATCTTTCCTTTGAAAATCCCACAGATAACATATGAACCCCATGTATCCTGATTACAGCTTGTACAGGTGGGATTTCAGAGGTGAAGGATGTTCTGTAGGATGCTGATTGACTGTAGAAATTAACTTTGTGACTTAGGTCATGCAACTCTGCTACTTGAAAGATCATGCTTTCTACTTTTTTTCACACAGTTTTTTTCCAATTGATTTTTTCAATAAACTAAGCAACACAGTAAATTGTAATAATAATTCATAATAAATACAATCATTATCTATTTCCTCTGTGATTTTATGACAGAAACACAGCATGCAAATACAGATTGCTGTGTTATGGCATGGGGACCTTCCATGCAGCAAGCACCCTGCGGATGCAGCAACACCTTGCCTGAGGCTTTTGCAGGCAGGAAAGCTCTCGGGGGTTCTTCCTTCTTTTAATAACTGAAAAACTTAAATCCAAGAGACCCTGACAAAACTAATAACCAAGATGCAACACAATTATATCAAACAGCTAATTTAACAGTTTCTTAAAATGCTATTTCCTAGGCAGCTGCTCATGCTTCCTGAGGAAATTGTGCTTAGCCATGGGAGCGTCTGCATTTCTGGCCGTCTGTCCTTGCACACAATCACAGGCTCCTCTTCAGAGACCCAGTTTCATTCCTGTCCTACAAATACAACCCACAGCCCACCCCAGAGCCGAGTGCCTGGGGTTTGCCCAGAGTTTTGGGCTCTGACCCCAGAGCTTGCCCACACCCTCTAGATCTGGTGCAGCATAAAGCCAGCACGTTGTCCTGAGCAGCAGGGCCTGCCATAAACACTGGGCACACAGGGCACCAGCAGCACACAAAGCATTTTCAAATGGCATGGCCTTCTACCCTCCTTCTCTCTTATTCCTTGACAGGGAATTACAGACACATATAAATGGACACATACAGAATCCCTGTCTGCCTTCAGACCCCCATGTAAATTTTGAGCCATTGCAGGAAAATGCTGCAGTTTGCATGAGCCCTGGGTCTCTTGGTCAGGCGCAGAGTCCCAACAGCTGCCGCTACTGCATGCTGACAAGGGATCTGATGTGCAGTGAGTGGAGGGGCATATGATCTGAGTCACATCCAACCCACATCCAACAGTTCAAAGCTTCCCATCTGCTTAATAAGACAACTCCCAACTACCTGAAACATATGGAAAGAGAATCACACCAGCACTCGCCCTGACAGAGCTGGGCTGGAGCATGTCTATGTAAGTAGACTCTTTTCACCGCCAAGAGCAAAGACCAACCCAGCCATGCACAGTCATTATTACCAAAATGTCCTGATTTTAAATGGGACACCACAAATGATCAAAGATAAAAATATACCACACACTGTTGGGAAAAAGAAATCACGCAACTTCTTCCTTTTGTCCGCAGTATCTGAGCTATGTCCTCTGCCAGGTTTGATCCCATGGTGTCCCTGCTCAGTCGCATAGCAGAAATAACCCTACATTGCTCATATTTCTGCAAACAAATTTTCATCATGTGCTTGTAGATGGATGTGGTGCAGCCTCCAGCCAGGCTGGTAGGCAGTGGATGATCAGCAGCCTGCCTGAGCTGGAGCACCAGGGAAGCAAGGCATAGGCTATCTTCCAGCACAGCAAAATGCAGGGAGACATGGTGTGGAAGAAAAGAGGAGATCAGGAGGACTCTACAATAGATCCTGCTCTCTTTGCTCTTCTTTTCCATTGAAAATGCCATCTATTTATCACAGGTCAAAAATAATTCACCTCTGTCACCTCCTTCCTTTAAGGGCTGCAGCGACTTTCCTGCCCTGCAATGCAAAACCAGAGGCAGCAAAGTAAAATGATGCCTGCAAAGATCTAAACAGTTTCAGTCAAGCAGAGCACCCTGATGCCAACAAGTGAAGGCAGATAGTGTAAGAACTCAGGGCAAAGGGGTAAGATAGCTTCACTGGCAAACAGTACTTTTATACTCTGGCCTTCCTTCTTGGAGTTACGCTTTTGCCATGGTCTATATGGACCAGTTTTCTGACTTCAGACACCTAAGGGTGGACCTGGCTTTGAACCCCAACAGAAAGGGCACAAATGTAATGGGGAAGAGCTTTCTACTACAAGTTGATAAAAACACTTGGAAAAAAAACCACATGCCCTTTAGCTGGTGCTTCAAGGAGAATAGTAGTAACACTTTTGTCTTTCCCTCTAAAGCCACAGAGTTACTATGATGATGATTTCCACACTCTCCATGTGACAGCGAAAACATAAAATAAGAGTGTTAACAGTTAGGGCAATGTTGCATAAGGAACAAATTTAAATTTCAGGAGAAAAAACATCTCAATAGTGGAAAATATAATATTTGTACTACAAAATTTAACTGTGGATCTCAAAGCATATTCAGAGACTTGGCATAAGCCTCAGACATGTCAGTAAGTTGTATGTTCCCCACACTTATAATAGCAAAACAGTCTCATTAACAAGGCCAGTAAACAACTCAAAGCAAAGTGGCATTTTTTACTCAATACTAAGGCTGTCATGACACAGAACAGTGAATTTTTATGCTGATCTACATGTATATTTTTCTGAACAGCTTGTTTACTTTTATTAAAAAATACACAGTATAAAGGTCTTTAGCTTCCTCTTCTTGTTCACAAACAAAACAATCTTTGCCAATCACCTTTGTTTAAGGTTGACATCACTGACACCACACTGACATAATGCCACTTTTGTGTGAACCAAAAGCTTAAGCCAACTCTGAAATTATGACATAACTAAAAAATGCATAGGATTATCCTAGCCCTGTTTGGGTTTAACTGAGTCCTGAGGTAGATCCCATGATTTTTAGTCAGCAGACTTACACCCTCACAGCAGAGTTTCAAAGGTACTGCAGACCAAGCCCACTTTCTTCACTGGTTTTGTCTGTTTTGCCTAGTTCCTCCTTGCACTGAAATTTCTTCTGCTTGCTCTCCATTTCAAATAGAAATGCAAGGAAACATCTGAAGAAAATCCAGCTCAGACATTGCTATGTTTTATGTATATGAAATGTTCATAAAAATTGACTCTGAGAATGCATTTTTAATAGCAACGAACTACAAAAAAAGAAAAATGAAAAAGAGAATGTATTCAGATTTAACCCACCTACACTGGGATCCAGACTCATTTCACTATCACTGTAGAGATCTAATTTAAGAGCAAAGTCATCCAGGCTTCTCTCTAAAATTAACAGACTAATGAGCAGAATTGTTCCGTTGAAATACCTAAAATCTGTCTCATCTTCCCTGCTGATTTAAGAACTTCATGTAAAGGCTGAAAGTCAGATAAGAATTTTAAATTTAAAAGAAAATAAAATAAACCTCAAACAAAACAAAACCAAAAAAAAAAACCAAACGAACAACCCCAGAAACAGAGAATAGTAGACTGTCTGCTGTAAAAATATAAATGTGAGATGGCTACTCAAGGTCCACAAATTATTTAATGTCTATGCTTTAAAATGTGTTAAAAATTGAATCAGTTTTACAGTTTAATTGAAGAGATGAGCAGAGAGAGTGCTGTTTTCTATGCAGAAGAGCCAATTCAAAGCAAAATAATATCCTTTCTGAAATCCACATGTTAGTAAGCTCATGGGATAAATAACAATACAGTCAGAGTGGTAGCGGTTTGCTTCAAATCAATCTGTAAATGAAGATTAGTTTTAACAACTTATGCATATCTTATACATAGCGCTAGAAATACAGAAAATACATGTTTCAAAAGTTGCATTTAAGCAATGATTTGAAAAGGCTTTGTCACAGTGGTGTGAAAATTTGTTACTGTCTACTGCTTTGCAATTATTTCTGCCTTAAAGTGGTTTTCAGGAGAGCAAGCACTCCAGGCCGAATGTTGTGAGCATTTGGCATTTCTGAACACTGTTCAGTCACAGTCCACTCCAGAGAAATGAATTTGCACAATCAGTCTGTGACTTTCTTCTCAGGTCTGCTAATGGCCAAGACAGGTGAAACCGCACTTCAGCAGCTGCACTTCCAAACGGTGGCAAGTCATCTTATTCATCATACCAAGAGACAGGTAAAGTGAGACATCGCTGTGCCAGCAATACGCTACTGACAGGTAACACACTGACCCCATCACAGCATCCCAACCACACACTTTATCCAGTGATACCAAAAACACCAGGTGCTGACACTTGTAGCATCTGGGACACTCCACTTCTGCCACACTGCCCTGGCTTCTACACCTTGCTGCCACATGTCAGTCTTTTTCCCCTGGCCTTTTCCATTACAATGTTCCAAAATGGTCCAAAGAAGAGCAGCAAGGTACTATCAGGGTGCTGGGGGGAGCTGAAACACGTTCTGAGTGCACTGGTCTGAGCTGCAGTGCACAGTGGGTGGCCCACCCACACCACACCCATCTTTCAACATTTAAACTATAAATACATTGTCTGAAATCTCCTATTATAATAATCTAAAACTACTACAGACTGTTACAATATCATTTCTGGATGTCACGGTTGTGCCATGTATCATGTTACTGCAGAAGCCCTTCACACTGGTCAGCAGCAGGGGAGCAAGAGGCAGATTACATCTGGTAACTGATGTTTTTATTATGTAAGCTTGCTGAACAGGGAAATGGGATTTGGAGCTTTAGCTTAATGTTCAGAGATTGGATGACTGGATTAAAGCTTCTTACTCACTGTTCTGTTACTTGTCTCAAGATCAGTTTTTACTGACGAGGAGAAGGGCTGTTGCTTAAAGGAAAGGGTCATTTTCTCTAAGCTATATCATGTAGTCAAGGGTTAATATGGATCACATCCAGCTTTACTAGTTCAGTATCTTGTAAGAATGGAGAAACTTCTGTAAAGCTTGTTTCTTCAAAGCCATAGCATGGTGAATTACAATATGGCTATTCTCTGAGCAGCAGGGCTACTTGTAGCTTCATTAATTTCTAAGAGAAATATCAATACAATCTCCACCTGAATTTACAGAGCACATATCCCAAGATGAAGACTTAAGTAAATCACAACAGTAATAGCTACATGTTTGTGAGCAGTTCTAGGGGGAAGCCCTGCCCTGTATTTGGAGGAATAGTAACAACATTTTTCATTTTCAAAGCACTTATCATTGTAACTTTTCTTTCACAAATGTTAACTATCTAAAATGTTAACTGTCCTCTGAAGCAGGTATCATTACATCTAATTACAGCTTGGTTTAGTATCACAAATTATTTGTTGCCTCCAAACTTCCAAATTCAACTGTAACCACTAGGACATCTTCCAGGACATGAGTGTATTTTGAAAGAAAAAGCATAATCAGAAGAGGACAATAGACAATAGCTTTTAAACATGCTAGGTATCAAAAATCCAGGCACAAAAAGGCTAGTCCTGGTCAGCAGTAAAGAAACACAACTCAGAATAAGCCACGCTGATTCTTCCAAAAGTACATACAGACTCTTTGAAAGGACCAATGAAGGGCACACACTCAAAAAGAAGGAAAGTCAGCATTGCAGCTGTGAACTGGAATGAATGCACTCACAATCCTTTTCAGAAGTGATCGCTGGTTTATATTCCAATGAGTGTTTCCAGAGGCTTTTTGCAGTTTACTGCTTCAGTAGTTCAGGCACTTGACCCCCAAGGTTTTGGGCACTACAGCAAAGTGGGACCACAACAGCTCAACACTTGGCATGGCTCAAAAGGCAGGAACTTATCCCAGGGTTCAAGATACCAATGGTGGGTTAAGAGTGAACTGTCCAAATCAATGTACACAAATAATTGTAACACAGATTGCAGTAGAGGTAAATTATCCCTATATGGTATGCTAAAGATACTCAATTAAATTAATTCCTTCTATGAATACAATTATTAATGTTCACAAAAAGTCCCTGACCAAAAAAGGTCACCATCAAATTGATCCTAAATTTCTAGATAAAGGTTTCCAACCAAGCCACACTGATACCCTGCAGGTAATTATTTTCCCAATATAAAAACTTCCTGCTTCTTTTCCAATTTGAAGGGATTGTTTGACAATATGCTGGTTTTGTAGTGATTTTTTAAAATCTATTCACTTCAAGAGAATTAAAATACTCTTCCCTCGATACTTTCCAAGTGGAAAGACTATCCCCATTTCACAGACAGACAACACACGCTGCTAGTAGGTTTGTCAGACTACAATTCACTTCCATTTTAGAAAAACTGAAATAGAAAAATGGAAAAAGGGGATAACAGTTCATCTGCTTGATACTTATGCTATCTATTTAGATTTGAGAAAAATGCTTTTGTTTCCCCTGATCTTAGAATAGCAATCCAATCTTGGATGAGGATTAAAGCCTTGTCACAATACAAATAAAACTTTCAGAAACACTGATCAACCATCTGCTCCCTCAGAATTAAACTGGAACTGCTGAAGTACAAAACCACAGAACAGTCTTTGGTGCCACGTAGCTGAAGAACAGAGCCCCCAAAAGAAAAAAAACAACCCACCAGCAGCTGCTTTGAAAAGAAATAATGAAAGGTCCTACAACCCTGTAAAAAAAATAAAAATAAAAATAAATCTTCCATTTCTCACTAAAAAAGATGGGATATTTCAGCAACATTGACAGATTCAGTGCTGCATGCCTCTGTACCAAAACCCCTGGTTCAGAGATCCACAAAGGAATGGCCTTTTCTTGGTGAAAGCAACCCACTCTCGCCAAGATTAACCTCCTGGTAGTCTCCAAATACTGTTTTTACATAGTTTTATACGTGAGGTGAACTTCTGGAGAGTCTTAAAATTTATACATCACAAATATCAGAGAAGGCTGCATCCTGAATGCAGTGCCTTTGGGCAGCATCTTAAGAGCTGACTAACTTCAGATTTTTCCCAACTGATGTTAAATCTTGGTATCAGGGAGTTGTTTTCAAACACTTCAAGGTTAGGTAAAGACACCGCTAAGTCTCAGAAGAGGACTGTAATATGATCAGAAAGCAGATGTATTTTCCAGAACTATTACATAAAACTTAATCCGTAAATGCATGAAGAATTCAGCTATAATGGGAAGGGAATTTTTTGGTAGCTAAAAGAGCAATAGGCACAGAAATGGCATGAATTACAGAACAAAACAAAGAGGAGAATGTAACCCAACCAAAGCAACCTTTCTGCATGGTAGGACAAAAAGATCCATTAAAATCAGCTGGAAGTTTCTAGCCCAGTGGAACAAAAAGGTGAAACCTTCACTGGTTAAGACACAAATATTACTGTTTTCTACAGGACTGCTAGAAACCAATGAAGAGTCCGTCAAGATACTTCGTAGTTGATTTGATGAGGATCGCAAAGCTGTCAAATACACCTGAAGTTTTAAGGATTTACAGTCTCCACATGTCTCTTCTCAAGAATTATAGTGCACTCTCTAGCCTGAAATTATATATCACAGTCTCAGCTTTGTACAAATATTCATAGGTAATGCTCTCCAGTAACTTTGTTTTTTGTAGAAATCATTAGGAGATGCACAGCACCTGAAAGAGATACAGTGTGGAGAAATTCTAGACAGAAAGGTGAGCTGTTATAAAGCATTATATAGACTGATAAGTATGGAAATGAAAACACAAGACATACTGCAGGACAAAGGTAATCTATGCATTTATATAAATAGAAAATGATGGATAGGTTTCAATCAGAATTATGAGTTATTAGAGGAATTGAAAGAAGTCTGACTAGTCTCAGAAGACAGTGTTGCAGGGCTTTACAGTGAAACAGAAGGTAACACAGTTTTAGTGCGCATTAAAATATCCCTCCATGATCAAAGACTACCCCTAGCATTACTATGGCAGTAGCTCTTACAAAAGCACCCAAGAAAGCAGACTCAGAATAATTAAGAGATATTTGCACAGATAAGTTACCTCATACTCAGTATTTTGTGGATATTCTACATTTGTATACCAAGTGTTTCTTTGTTATTTCTTCTTTATCCTGATAGCAAAGAGGATGAGGAGAAGCAACTAGAATTTGAGTAGTTTCTGCAGCAACACTGATAAATCCCACCATGATCTGCATGTGTGCACAAGCTGTCTTGGTTTGTGGTTCTATTTCAGAAGTTCACTATGGTGTCAGTGTCGTGCCTCTCCAGCTTTCTGCCCACTCCTCATCCCAGCAAGTCTTTCCCATCCTCTCTGATCTGACTTCACAATAAAACTATGAAATGCCCAAATGTGCTGAAGACCATCACCCCTCTGTTTGTTCCACTACAAAATTATTTTAATTTCACCATTTGAAGCTTATATTATAGTTCCAGAAATCCAAGAACTTACTCCATGCCCTCTCAATCCTCAAGGAGTCAGTATCTCAAGTGTGCTCATGAGTGTGCATGTCACCCAGAAAGGCACCAGCAACAGGGACATTTGATCTACTGTTACATCTCAAAGATGACTTTTCACTGATTCCTGAACAGCAAGTATATGTATTAAAAGGGTCAGGTATTCAATCCAGAGGAGATAGCCAAGTAAAATTTTTAAATGACTGAAGGGGTTCATGTATTGGAACTCTAAGTGATTGGTAAGAAGGGAAGAAAAAAAAAACAAAAAAAAAAAATGAAAGCATAAATGAGTTACTGTGGCCCAGAACTTGGCAGAAGCTTATGCACAGATAATTTATGTAATATATGTGCTCCACATTCCTAGTGTTTTGCACAACACTGTAAAGACTGCTGTTATTACATGCTATACTGGCATGCCTGTTACTTTCCAACAAGAAAAGCATTACTTTGGCCTGCGTCGTGATCATGATGAGTTCTGTATAGCTCACCAGGTTATTTCAAGATAAAAAACTGTCTGCAAGTTAGACACTTGACATAAAAAAAAAAAGTATTCTGCACTATTTATCAAAACCATGGTTGTACTGCATCAAATGCTACTTCCCATTTTTTAACTATGCCACCATATAGAAAAAAAAAAGCACTAATATAATGGTTCAATATTTGATATAATGAAGTAGGCTCAACAGTGCTCCAGTCACAAAAGCAGCATTACTGTCTGATGTTTGTGAATAAACTTCCCTTTGTTGTGATTTAATCAACTTTCATTTTTAATCTGCATATATAAAACATTAAATGCTAGAAGCTTTAATTACTTTGAAAAACACTTGCTGAATAATTTAATCTCAAAGCACATTTTTCTGCATACCAGGAACCTCAAGAAAGTCCTTAACGGCAAAGTCCTCCCAGTAATCTGAGCTAAATCTGAGAGCCTTCCTTCATAGAAACAATGAACACCTCTTCAATGACTAAACATTACCTCTACAAATACTTTTAAGTAATAAAATTGTCTACCTAACATGCAATGCCAGGAAGAGACAATATGGAAAATGACCTTTTACATTTGACCCAGTCTCAAAATCAAGTCCCAGTATTCCAGATGTAGAACTTTACTTGTTGTGAGGAAAATACCTCACTGAGGTACAAAATAACTGATAGACCAAACAGATGGAGTCTCTCCACTACAGCTTGGTGGACATTACTCATTTGTATGGACAAACATGTTCCTGCTCGAGCCACAAAACAAGTGTTAACATATTTTTGGGCCTGCTTTAACTGAACCATCACTGTGTATATTCACAAGGAAGACACTGAGTCTCTTTTGCTGCAATATCCATACAATAAAAAGCAGAAAAGTATTTTCCTCAAAATGTATATAGCAAATGTGATGAAGTATAATTAAAATTCCTAAGGAAAAACAACACATATTAAGAAAGAATTTTGCATAGTACCAACAAGANCAAAAACCTTCTTTATAATTATACTTCAGAATCAGTGAATTATTAGTGGTTTTACTATTGTTGTTAGTCAATATAAATGATCTCTTCCAGGAAAAAAGAGATGGTTGCTCAAAAAGTTTCTTCTTTTTCCTGGAAGAGATCATTTATATTGACTAACAACAATAGTAAAACCACTAATAATTCACTGATTCTCCAAAGCATCAAAAGAGACCCCATGAATTCACCTCCTGTAGACTGCAATCCATTACATTTCACTTGGAACACTTCTGTCCAGGGGCCAAGAATTTTTGCTTGGGCATCTTTTCTGGAAACCATTTTTAGGTCATATACATCAAAAGGCAGGCACTTCAAAATTTACCTCAGCATTTCTATTCCAAGGGTTAAATGGCCTCTCTTAAAAAACTGCTCTCCTTATTTCACTTTCCTTTATTTCTTTTAAGTAGCTTTTGGTTTTTGATATTATTTCTGCAAGAGGAGGCATCTAAATGTAACAGACCAGTACATGAAAGGCACTTCTTATTGTGTATCTGTTTCCTCCCTTAACTAGCCAAAGTGAGGGATTTCAGTCAATCCATCCCTCCTATTTACATAGTTGTTTCCACCAAACTCAGTCCAACACACATTTTAGATGCCAGATGTTCTGGACTCCCTGCTTTTAATGGAAAGCCACTACAGTAAAATAGCCAATGCCATTCATTCTCCTCATTAAGGGAAATGGTTTCCATGATAATGTGATTGGCTCATTATACTGTACTTGAGCACACTGTCCAAGAGCATCACAGACAGGCAAAAAAATAAACTGTTCTTCTCTGGTATTTTGCAATTTGCTAACAATTTTGTGTGCTGCTCCTCACGTCCTTATTACCAGTGCAAATTCCAATGAATGATGGAAAGACTCAAACTGGTATGAAAGTAACACTCAGCACTGGGTCCTTAGTGGCTACAGACTACTGTAAAATAGGTGAGTGTTTAAGAAAGACTCCATCCTGCTCAAGTGAGTCACCTGGGATTGTGCTGACAGCCAGAATAGACCAGGAATTTACAGCCCTTATCTACTTGGGTTAGACAAACACGGAATACTGATTCTACCCAAAACCATGGAATTATTCATATAATGCTGCCTTAAAGTTTGCCCTATTAACACTTTATAGCCAATCATTGAAAGATATACTGGATCATACCTTGTTTAAAAGTATCCTCATTTCTTAAAATTTAGGAGTATTTTTCCTAGAACTATGGATGGAAAATGGATAATACAATAAAATACGATTAAACTAATTTTCTTTCCCATTGGTGTATTTTTAATACAGTCTTTTTTTCAGGATTTCACAAATTTTATCATTTGAAACTCCAGGTACAGAAGCAATCTTTAATGAAATGAATGGATCATCTTGCACATGGCATTTCCAGACTGTAGACGTTTATGAGGATGGCAATTTACAAATTCTGTCATAATCCCTCATCAGGAGCAGCACACACTTTATGTCAGACAGCCATGGAGCTGATGCAGTAGTGCAACAAACCCAGCCATATGGAAGTGCAACACTTTGGTAGGAGTAACTGTGCCTTAAATGACAACCACTGAGATCACTACACTCAATAGCGTCTCAAGTTCCTGGTTTCAGGGCAGAAATCCAGAGCCTTAGCCAGACTACCAATAATGCTACCTTCCTGCTACTCAGCTCATGGATTGAGAGCATACCCCTGAATCTAAATATCTGTTTTATTCTCAAATAAATATACAAACATCAGTGAGTTTAGATTCACACCAGCTACTAACCCCTGTCTTACCAAAGGACAGGTCCCGATACATGTTACACCTTCTCTATTTTATCACTTGCTAACACTGTAAAAATGCAATCAAGTTTTCCCAAATGTTAACTAATCTGGAATGCACTGGAAGTCTTTTCATCCAACACAGATAACTCTGACATTTCAAATTCCCAGAATAACAACACACCTCAAACTCTGCAGACACTTCTGAAGTTGCAGCCTTTAAGGACCTATGCAAGTTATTTAGGAATTCTGCAACCAGTCAAGAACAGCACCAGGGTTTTTAATCTCTGATTTCCTTCTCTCCATACTCTTCCATGTTAGTGTCACTCTTTCCACCTACATAGCACTTAGGAAAAATCTCAGTTAAAAAATGTATGATCTATAAAGCTCTAGCAAGACTCATTTTCTTTCCTTCCATCTATTCTCTCTCCCATACTCAGATTCTGAGTGGTCCTCATAGGTATCTCTACTGAAACAAAGACCTCTTCACCACCTGCAGTCCATTTGTTTATGCCAGTGTATTTCCATCTTAACTGCGGAGACAAGAAGCACCAGTATGTTTGAAGAATAGCAAACAAATTCCTCCAAACAGGTAAGAAAAAAACAAGTGTTGCAATAAAAGAAAAAGCCTCACAATGCAGTTGCATCAGACCTACAGCCAAGTGAAATATAAAAACCAAAAGCATACAGCTACTTTTAAATACATGCATTTCTGCATCACCTTCTGTGTTTATTAAATCTATGTGTTTATTGGCAAGGAGAGGGGTGCAGATGGAGAGACAGAAACCTTTCATGTTTACAGACCTGATGCCCACAACCTATGTGTTTCTGGGGGTTACATGATCCTAGGGACCAGACACCCTTTATCAGCTGGAGCACCCCAAGCATACTCTTGGAGCAAATCAGCTTCCTTGATTTCACCCTAAAGGAATCCAGTTTACACTGAAACTGCTCTGGGGTGCAAACCCAGTAAGTACAATCAGGATTGGTTTCACTGGTACATTTTTGATCCAAACTACAATGCTACCACAGGATTATCCAAGAGTTATTGCACTTCAGTACCAAAATTTACTGCAGACCAGAGGAATACTGAAGGGCAAGCCTGCATGCAAAAACTTGCGAGAGTATTACTTCAGTGTAAGTATTTCCTTGCTTAGAGATGAGCAAACATATTCAGTATCTCCCCCACCCCGCTGACAAGAGAGATGGAAGAAAGACACCTGACAAACAGGAATAGAATTAACAGTAAAGAGAAATACACCTTTATAAGTTATATTAGTTTAGAAATTATTAACAGCAGCAGGTAAGGACATCTTTTCACTTTACACTTTCAATACACTATTTCATCAGAAACTGCTCTTCCTTTCTAGAGGGAACAGAAAAATTCCTTTACTGAAGCTCCATTTCATCCTAGGGAAAAAAAGTGCTATTAAGTTCTCTCTGGCTGCAATGGTGAGATTGACTATAGCAAAAGCTGGCACTGCATTACATTACACTTCTTAGCTTATATTTCAGAAATTCACTCAGAAATTAGGCAAGATATGAGTAACATATTTAGTAAAGTATAACCTGAATAAAGCAAAGGATAAAATTTTGAAAATTTCTTTAAAAAAGGTTTTAAGAGGGAGAGTTGTTTTAAGTTTGAGCTTTTTTGTTGACAGTGTTGTTGTTTTGGTTGGTGGCAGTTTAGAATACAAAGATACAGACTGATTTAGATCCCCACCTGGACTGGGTACTGTAGCCTCAAGTAAAAAAACGCAGGGAGGTGGCTAGAGTAAGAGAGGTAAACAGACCTAAGGAAAAGAGTATTTTCAGTGAAGCAGCGTACTTTTTCTTCACACACTCAGTATATTTCCTTGCTGACATGATATATGGCTCTGCACATGCTTCTTTCAGAAATTGCCTATCATCTCTCCATATGGATTGTGAGACTGCTATAGCAAATCCTTTAAATAAATAAATTTGGTGTATAGGATGTAAATACTCTTAAGATATCCCATGAGCTGATACACAGAGCCATGCTGCTCACAGAATCACTAGACTAAAGTCTTTTCTCCTCAAGGTTTTCTTTTTTTGTGAATAAGCTGGGGGGTTCTACACTAAAGGTAATTATACTATAATGAAGAAAGGAAGGAATCTTCTTTTCCTAAATTCTTGTGCAAAGATGATACCACCTACCATGAAAGCCAAAACCTTCAGCTAGAGTCTGTTCATATTTGCTATATAACTACAGGAGAGACCACAGATAAGAATTCAGATTTACTCTGATATATCAATATATGATATATATCATCAGAGGATGACTCCATTTTCATTTCCTGCCCAAACCCTTAAACTAAAGGTTTACTGGATATTAATATCAGTAATTCTAGGGGTTAGAAAATTCAGAGTATGGAGTTATTCTAACAGAATAAACTTCTATCAAGTGTCTGTCTTCTGTTGCTTCCACTGAAGACATCATTCAGGCAGTTGAGACAGGTTATCACACTAACACTCTTTTTACCATGAGTCTATTCTTTTCCATGCTCTCAAAGCCAGTGGTTTCCCAGTACCAAATTAAATCACTGGATCACAATAGAAACTTCAAAACACATTAATTCATTATATATACATTACTGCCCTCTGTTCTGAGAGTCCTCTTGCGCTGTGAGTGAAAGCTAGCAGTACACTTGAGACAACATTCTTCAAACGATTAGCAATAAAGAAATAAAAGCAAGGAAAGAAGATGACAACATTGTTGCTTAGGCTACAAAGAAACTAGGACATTGGTAAAGGCAGAAGGGCTGTTGGCAAAAATTATTAGGAAAATCCTACATATGGAAGATTAAAGATGGCAAGCTGGGGTAAAATTATATGGTATAGGAGAAAAGCATATGTAGATGTAACTGAAGGGAAAAAGAAGAGAGCACTGAGAACCACTCAGGCAGAACACAGTATTTTACAAAATCAGAAATGTGTCAAAAAGGCGAGTGTAGAGAAAAAAAGCAAATAGCTAAGGACACAATCCAAATAGTCACTGACAAAAATTAAAAATAAATAAAGACAATTTCACTAGAGTTTCATGAATCCATCCTGAAGAGCTGTCACCCTCCTTCATTTGTCACTAGTTATGCCATAGCAAAATCAGGAATGTAGGATCTTGACACTGCTACTTAGGGCTATAAGATCAAGCTCATTTCTACTTGCAGTAACAGGACCCAAAAAAAAAGGACAAATCCCCTCTTCAATACAGTATTGCATGTGGAGATTCTACAAGGCACACAAGAAATTATATATGCTATATATAGGTAGAAATCTGTTCTTCTTGTATCAGGTCAGCATGACCTGATACAAGTTCATCAGTGCATGAACTGACAGTTGCCTTCTGGAACCATTTCAGAGTCTGACACATAATACTGGAAACGTAGTTCTGTCCTTCTGAATTTTAAAACATGCCACAACACTGAGCATTTACTATCACACCTCGGAGAACTCCAGTCACAACATTTTGATAACTACATTTCATACAGCTTGAGCACTGCAGGTTAGAGTATAATAAAGGACTTTTTTTGCCAACATATAATGAAAATTACTGCAGTGAAAAATATATTGTTAGTCCTACTGACATTTATCACCTAAATAGTCACACTGACTTCAGTGTGGAAATCCATGTAAATAAGCACTTCAGGAATGGGCCAGGATACAGAAATATTTTCAGCCACCNGTAACATATTTAGTAAAGTATAACCTGAATAAAGCAAAGGATAAAATTTTGAAAATTTCTTTAAAAAAGGTTTTAAGAGGGAGAGTTGTTTTAAGTTTGAGCTTTTTTGTTGACAGTGTTGTTGTTTTGGTTGGTGGCAGTTTAGAATACAAAGATACAGACTGATTTAGATCCCCACCTGGACTGGGTACTGTAGCCTCAAGTAAAAAAACGCAGGGAGGTGGCTAGAGTAAGAGAGGTAAACAGACCTAAGGAAAAGAGTATTTTCAGTGAAGCAGCTTACTTTTTCTTCACACACTCAGTATATTTCCTTGCTGACATGATATATGGCTCTGCACATGCTTCTTTCAGAAATTGCCTATCATCTCTCCATATGGATTGTGAGACTGCTATAGCAAATCCTTTAAATAAATAAATTTGGTGTATAGGATGTAAATACTCTTAAGATATCCCATGAGCTGATACACAGAGCCATGCTGCTCACAGAATCACTAGACTAAAGTCTTTTCTCCTCAAGGTTTTCTTTTTTTGTGAATAAGCTGGGGGGTTCTACACTAAAGGTAATTATACTATAATGAAGAAAGGAAGGAATCTTCTTTTCCTAAATTCTTGTGCAAAGATGATACCACCTACCATGAAAGCCAAAACCTTCAGCTAGAGTCTGTTCATATTTGCTATATAACTACAGGAGAGACCACAGATAAGAATTCAGATTTACTCTGATATATCAATATATGATATATATCATCAGAGGATGACTCCATTTTCATTTCCTGCCCAAACCCTTAAACTAAAGGTTTACTGGATATTAATATCAGTAATTCTAGGGGTTAGAAAATTCAGAGTATGGAGTTATTCTAACAGAATAAACTTCTATCAAGTGTCTGTCTTCTGTTGCTTCCACTGAAGACATCATTCAGGCAGTTGAGACAGGTTATCACACTAACACTCTTTTTACCATGAGTCTATTCTTTTCCATGCTCTCAAAGCCAGTGGTTTCCCAGTACCAAATTAAATCACTGGATCACAATAGAAACTTCAAAACACATTAATTCATTATATATACATTACTGCCCTCTGTTCTGAGAGTCCTCTTGCGCTGTGAGTGAAAGCTAGCAGTACACTTGAGACAACATTCTTCAAACGATTAGCAATAAAGAAATAAAAGCAAGGAAAGAAGATGACAACATTGTTGCTTAGGCTACAAAGAAACTAGGACATTGGTAAAGGCAGAAGGGCTGTTGGCAAAAATTATTAGGAAAATCCTACATATGGAAGATTAAAGATGGCAAGCTGGGGTAAAATTATATGGTATAGGAGAAAAGCATATGTAGATGTAACTGAAGGGAAAAAGAAGAGAGCACTGAGAACCACTCAGGCAGAACACAGTATTTTACAAAATCAGAAATGTGTCAAAAAGGCGAGTGTAGAGAAAAAAAGCAAATAGCTAAGGACACAATCCAAATAGTCACTGACAAAAATTAAAAATAAATAAAGACAATTTCACTAGAGTTTCATGAATCCATCCTGAAGAGCTGTCACCCTCCTTCATTTGTCACTAGTTATGCCATAGCAAAATCAGGAATGTAGGATCTTGACACTGCTACTTAGGGCTATAAGATCAAGCTCATTTCTACTTGCAGTAACAGGACCCAAAAAAAAAGGACAAATCCCCTCTTCAATACAGTATTGCATGTGGAGATTCTACAAGGCACACAAGAAATTATATATGCTATATATAGGTAGAAATCTGTTCTTCTTGTATCAGGTCAGCATGACCTGATACAAGTTCATCAGTGCATGAACTGACAGTTGCCTTCTGGAACCATTTCAGAGTCTGACACATAATACTGGAAACGTAGTTNTTTTTGTTCTGCTGCTATTCTCACTGAGGTACTGAAGAAATCTTCTCAAGACAGAAATTCCTAAAACTATTATTTCCAGCAGGGACTACCAAGAAGATCTTCTTGAACAGCACTTTTTTCCTAAACCCACCCGATTTTTATAACCATTTTGTGTTTATTTAGAACTGTCATTAGACCATCTGATTTAAACAGTTCTTCCACAAGATTAAAAACCACAGCACATTATTATTCACCTAATTAAGTGTACTTAAGCTCAAATCTTTACTCCAAAAGACTTCCCTAATATATATTAGATACTTTGATTTAACCAGCCTCTGAAGCCTTAGATGGGAAAGGAGGAAGTCAGCAGCTTCGGCACCATCAGGAGCAGAAAGAACAAACAAGAGGATGGATGATCAGTCACCCTGGCAGTGTTTGATTTTCTTGCACTCACCCAGCATTTCAAACAAGGTTAATGGTTTTCCCACTAGTATTTGGAAATCTCTCTGAAAAGAAAATTCTAACATTTGCCCAGTTTCTTTTCTGGAAAGCTATGAAATGTATTTTATTTTCTCCCTGAGGGAGTGTAAATTAAAATATTGCCCCAGGCAGTCTAAAATAACCCCCAAAAGCATTTAAAGAATCTTCTATTTTACCTAAAATTATCACATTGCTTAATACTTCCTAATTGATCTTCTTAGATAACATCCTCCAAATGTCAGAGGTCTTTTATCTTGGTTTAGAATCATGCAAAACTATTTATAGATTCTCTACATAAATAACAAGTAACAAGTTATGTGGTGTTTGCCAGCAGTGTTAAGAATTATTAGAAAAGGTCTTTTAACTTCAGCCTCAGATCTGTAGGTCACCCAGTGTCCTTCCTAATGGATAAATACAGTAATTTATCATCACCGGTCACCATCAGCATTGTTCTTTTTACTATCATATATTCATGAACTTTATTTGATGCAGCTGAGTGGAGCATAAAAGAAGTGTATGAATAAAGTAGAATGGGACAGAGTTTGAGACAGTTGAGATTTCGTGGCTAATGCACAGACTTGAAATATGACACAGCTCTTATTGGAGTTACAAAGAGAGTGTCAACAAATTGCAGCTACCTGCTGGCAGGACATGGGCATTCATAGCAGCAGATGAGTCTGCCAGTGTCTTCCAGAGCAATGTTAAAGACATGTGAAGCACAAGTTTTGTACACCTAAATGTTTTTCTATAGTTCAGACACATTTCAAAGCTCTATTGGTTAAAA